>WNGS01065395.1:0-14627 GCA_020271785.1 Procambarus virginalis
CTGCTTCTTCATAGCTCGGGGTCCTCTCCTCCCCTGCCTTGGAGTCTCATCAACCACTCCCTCTGTGCTGGCTTCCAAGTCCTCAGCAACTTCTTCCCCAAAGACAAACCTGCAACCCATTTGCATTCCAATAAAATGTTCCCTTTTTAACACATAAACAAATTAATCATACATCTTTGTCTCCAATCTCTATCTGTCTTCTACATTTAATGAGAGTGGACTCCCCCGTGGGCGAGTCCATGCGCCACCTCGCTGGGCGAGCCTCACTCACGCCGGGAGGGGCCTCCTCCCTCAGGAGCCGGACTCCTTCAGTTGCCCGCCAGCGCTCAGAGAAGGTGGACGTCGCTCAGCGCTCCTCCCACTTCACTCTCTTATTTTAGGCTTTCTGCCATACCAAAACATTTCTAACTTGAAAATAAACATCGCTACTGTCGCTGGGCACACGACCAACTACAAGCAAACACTATGAACTGGTTTAAGCCCGTGGTCGAGGGCGCTTCTCCCTCTGACAACGTCTGACCAGGGCGCTTGTCACAGCCCACAAAACTGTCACTGGCCGGCTTAATACTCTCTCCTCGCCGTCCAGGACTTGAGACCACACGTCCTCAGCTCGACTTAACAGCTGGAACGTCTGCACCTTCTCTTCTCTTGGAGATAATATCGCTAGGGGGTCCCTTCTGGCGGGAGTTCAACGAAGCGCGGCTTTACCCCTGCGATGTTCGGCCTCAAGTGAGGTCATCGCCCTCCACAAGCGAGCCTCACGCCTCCAGTAACTTGTCCACATCTTCCAACAAGTCATTTATCTGTTTTCTAGTTCATTGCCCATAATCTCAAACTTTTATATGAATGCAACACACTATTTTACATCTGTGTTATCGCCTCTATAATTTCTGGACCTTCCAGTTAGGTCAGGCTTGCTGAATAACTCTCAAAGGGTGAGACTCGTTTCTCCTGCAGGCTGAGATCATAACAATATATATATGTCGTACCTAGTAGCCAGAACGCACTTCTCAGCCTACTATGCAAGGCCCGATTTGCCTAATAAGCCAAGTTTTCATGAATTAATATATTTTCTCTATTTTTTTTCCTATGAAATGATAAAACTACCCATTTCATTATATATGAGGTCATTTTTTTATTATTGGAGTTAAAATTAACGTAGATATATGACCGAACCTAACCAACCCTACCTAACCTAACCTAACCTATCTTTATAGGTTAGGTTAATTTAGGTAGCCGAAAAAGTTAGGTTAGGTTAGGTTAGGTAGGTTAGGTAGTCGAAAAACAATTAATTCATGAAAACTTGGCTTATTAGGCAAATCGGGCGTTGCATAGTAGGCTGAGAAATGCGTTCTGGCTACTAGGTACGACATGTGTGTATATATATATATATATATATATATATATATATATATATATATATATATATATATATATATATATATATATATATATATATAGTAGGCCACCATGGCCTACTCTGCCAAAGCACGGGAGGATGGCACTCGAGGCACAGTGAAGTTAACGACATCATCAAGAGGAGCCTCACCACAGCTGGATGCCCAGCCGAGAGAGAGCCTCGTTACCTAACGCCCCGTAACTCTGATGCTCTTATTGGTCGCCCGGATGGTATCACAGTGAACCCCTGGAAGAATGGCAAGCAGTTGGTATGGGACTACACGTGCGTATCAACCCTGGCTAACACCTACATTGACCTCAGTGTTGCACAACCAGGTGGCGTTGCCACCCACAGGGAAGCAGCCAAATCCCGTAAGTATAGAGAACTTGATCACCACTACAATTTTGTCCCCATTGCTTCTGAGACACTCGGCGCCTGGGGTAAAAGTGCTACCAGTTTTTTGAAGGAACTGGGTTCTAGGCTCATTGAAACAACAAGGGACCCTAGAGCTGCCAGCTTTCTTTTCCAGCGCCTCAGCGTGGCGATACAGAGGGGAAATGCGCACTGCATCCAGGGTTCCTGCCCGCCATCTGAGGAGCTGGAGGAACTCGACAACCTATGATAACCATCTTTGTAACCTATATGTAACTCCTTTTTTGTAACACAGTTCAAATAAAGCAAATATATATGTGTACATACAAAAGAATGGGGTGGTAGGAGAAGAAAATATTAGTGTTCAGTGAGAAACCACAAGGTCTCCTCTGAATACGTTTTATTTTCTTCTCCGAGGCTATGGGTCCCCACATTGGCACCAGAGGTGGTACCCTCACAAACTTTTATATATATATATATATATATATATATATATATATATATATATATATATATATATATATATATTGATTCAATTCTATCACAAATGTATAATAAAAAATTCAGATGACTATAAATCTTAGCTAATAATTAATTCGCTATTTGTTGCTAGGGCAGATCCTCTCGAGTAAGTATTAGAATTAAATATTTAAAGGATTTAAAAAATATGAACAAAAAAGAGGGACTTTTCATGAATATAGATATGGAACATATAAATAATGAAGATTTTAACACCAAAAAAATTCCTGGATTATATTATTTACCCCTGAGACATAATCTAATAAGACAATTATTTATAGCTTATAAGTTATATAAGTTAATAAATGATAATATTGATGATTCCCACATTAAATTTAATTATCCGCACAATCTTAGCAGAAGACGGTTAATTTATTCGAAAATTTACGATATGTCAGGATTAACAGCTAATTATAAATTTGTCTGGTATGAAAATTTTTTCACACAATTTGACAATCAGGATATTGTAATTGACAAAGATTTTGGGGTATATGCCCCATTTAAAATTGATGAGGCCAAAATGATAATATATATTAACACTGTGGTAGATTTATGGATTTTTCTTTTAGACGGGGTAAAAAATATTAAACGAAGGTATAAACAAAGTTTAAATGAGTATATTATTAGAAATTGTTTAACTTATGAACAAACATTAAAAGTAAACAAAAAATCAATTACAAATATTGATATGTACATTAAAATTGATGAAGTCATGAGATATGATGAGAATATCATTGAGCGTCTTATTACTAATTATGAAAAAAATGATAATTGGTCAAAACTAAGAAATATATCACTATCTATAGCATGGGGCATGCATTGTGATTTATTAGAACAATTTACTGATATTATTAATAAAATAAAAAATCCAATAGAACCAATACCAAGACATGCAAAATATTATTCTTATCTTTCCCCTGATTATGCAGTAACTAAAATGATGGCTTACCTCTCACAAAAAAGGGAAAATATTAATATTTGGAATAATCAGTACAAAAATTATTATATTAATAATAATGGTATTATTAAAAAGAGGAAAACTCGGGGGGTGTTGGAAGATAAAGTTGAAGAAGGGGAGGTAGTGGAGGTGGAGGAGGTGAAGGACGGTCAAGAGGAAAAAGAAGAAGAAGAAGAAGAAGACGAAGATTACATTTGTACAACATATCAATAATGAAATAATGATGAGAGATATTTTTTAAAGGTTATGTCAGTTTGTTCAATCCTCTCCCGATTTTTATTCCGTTACAATTTCCCAATCATAACACATAACACCTTGATGATATTCTCTCTATGTCATTGATAATATATCTTTGTGGTTCCAGTACCAATACATATTAGTAGATTTGTACTACTATGACAGCTGTAAATTCGTCGTTACTAGCCACGCACTTTATGAGCTCAACATTTTCCTTCTTAGTCAATCATCAACATTCAAGAAAAATATAGAAAAATGGCAACCTATTGTATGTAGCTTGTCGTTTTGGTAATACTATATAGATCTAGTAGTATAAAAATAATTCTTTATTCCTCACATAAGTTTTGTCCACCTTTAAAATATTACTTTGGTAGTTAAATAAGATCCTTTGACCTTCGTTTTGTGCAGGTAAATGTTTTACAAAGACTTCACAGCCTTTATTTATTATTCAATTTATAGTGAAACTTACACATTGTAAAGTTTACACCTCTAAAAAACACAGGTAGCTTTTCATATCTATATAGATTTATTGATTTTATAAATATTGATATACATCATTTTGTTACATACGTTTTTGGGAAACTTTTAAAATTTCTATTGTTGCACTAAATTCATCTGGGATAAAAATCCTATGCTCACACCTTTATTATATAGTAAGGTTATAGATAAGTGTCATAGAAATGATTTCGATATTGGTGAAAAATTGTCTAATTTTTTTTTTGTCCCTCTCTCTAATTAGGCTGAGATGCAGCACTTTTCACGCCCATAACAATGGCACAACTAGCTAGATTAAGAAGACCATGGAAAACTTTTGTATCTTCGATTAAATACAACGATGAACTAACAAGAATGATATATCTATATTATGCAGATAGACTCGATATTACTCTGGAGTTATATTGCAATGTACCACCACCAATGGTACTTAACAGCAGCAAGATCAGTAGCAACAGCAGCAGCAGCAGTAGCAACAGCAGCAGCAGCAGCAGTAGCAACAGTAGCAACAGCAGCAGCAGCAGTAGCAATGAGCCATACGATGTATCAATAACGCCAGTAACTCTTTATTCGATAAAATTTTGGATGGGAACGAATAAAAAAGGGTATCCCGTGGCATCACAATTGCAATTTATAATGCGAGTTATAGTAACTGACGAGAAAACGGGGAAATATTATTATTTGTTTGTAGAACTTATCGCTAACCGCGACGAACGGCGTACAATGTTCTGTAACTTCAATTTAAATAAATCTTTGTATGGGCAAAATGAAAGATTCGATTGCCAAACCCATGTCAATGGATATCGATCTTATGCTAAAGATCCGCTTGTATTTTTGATGATGATAAAAGCGTCCGACGAAGAAAGAGAAGCTCTGAAAGAGATGATGATAGCCGAGGGAATAAGGATCCCTTCATCATCATCATCATCATCATGTTATAATAAAGTTTGTCAAACTGCAAAAGAGAAGCTTTTGAGAATGAAACGATATTTCAATCGACATTATTACTTTAGGTATATGATGTTCAACGATATACAGTGGGAATTAACCAAAGATGTTATTGCTTTCGAAGCATGGTTATATGGCCAAGAATGGTCTGAATACGCTCTTAAAAAGAGAATTCAACACCAAAAATGTTGCTTGTTGGACGACAGAGAGTTTCAACAAAAGCTGGTCATGAAATCCAGTTTTAATTTACTTTTTAGAAGGTTCATGGAAACGTATGACAATTACTTTAAGGTGAAAAATAGCATACTTCGGAATAAGGAGACCACCACCTATAGAGTATTTAGTGATTGTGAGGAAGAATACTCTGAAATTTTTTGTTGTACTAGTAATTTGATAAATCACATCGACAGAGTATATCATGTGAATCACTTTAGTAATAACAAGTGGTATGATGATGATGGAAGATACATGGAACCATGTGTTCGCCCAATTGTGAATTCATATGGTGAACTAATTGCACGCATGGTGGTGAAAAATTATGGAGTAATTTATTTCGAAATGATCATAGTAACTTATAGGGCCCCATTCAACCACTTACTATCTGCTGAATGTATTCTTTTTCTAACCCGAGATCTCAAACTCTTTATGAATATTATTCAAACGGGGAATAAGGATGACATTTATAGTTTTATCGCTCGAAACGAGGAGGGTTTATCATCAACTCCATACGAATATGACAATCGTTTACAAACTATATGTACTCGGGCAGTTACAAGTAATTTTTTGGATGTTAAAACATCAGAATGGGATTCGATGGTTTCCACCCTCCAGATCCCGAATTCCTCGGAAGATGAACTTAAATGGAGTCTAATGGTTAATTCTTGGAAGAGAGCAGTGGAAGATTTGACATTAGATGATAATATAGCTGAACGGAGCAAGGCTGTATTTATGACTAAATCACAAAAACTGGATAAATTGATAGATGAAAAAATAGCCGTCACAGTGGAGGACTTGGAGGGGTGGCTTGATAAAGCGGATATAGGAACAATATTATATGCTTCTTTAGTTAAGAATCCTATTATAAACTTGAAAATAATAAAGAAGGATATCCTGCGGCATCCTTATCGATACCGACAAGATTAAAGCACTGTTTAGTATTTTGTATGTGAAAATAAGAACAGCTTCAATCAAAACTTTTAATTTTACTGAATTGACTATATTATAAAATATATTTGTTTATTATTTTTAAAATAAATAAATCTAAAGTTTGGAGCAAATACTAAAAGTATAAATAAAAACCATTGATGAATCTGTTACATTGTAATGTAATGCCAAACCAATTAATTCACATATTTTTTTTTTACATTAGAAAGGGAGCCTAAGTAACTAGACTCTGGCCGATGGTAAGTGGAGTTTAACAAGTTCAGTTATCATTTTATTTATTTCAGAGTTACGTACTTCTTCCGATAGTCCCAAGGCAACATTTTGTAAATGATCCACAGTATCTTGAAGCCTCGACAATTTAGTTAGCACCTCAATAACAGTTAAATAAGTGGTTAATTCATATTGGGGATATTTACCCAAATCTATTGACGGTTTTGGTAATTTACCTTTGGTTTCCAGGTAATCAAGGCCTTTTAAAATATCTGTAACGTGTTCGTCTTTGGTGCTGTATTTACCCTCGCTATAGATCGAAATTACTCCATATGGAAACATTTCATCATTTTTACATGATGCCAATAATATTTTTTTGGTAGCCAGGAGTTCATCATTTGAATAATAAAAAACTAAAATTTTTTTAAGTTTTGCAGCATCATATTCTTTTCTAAAGAATAAAATATAGTTGATTATTTCATTTACTGACGACGTCATTATGCTTATTACTGTACTCGTTTTTAGTAAAAGAATGGATGAATGGAAAAAGATTTTATTTACTACTTTTATACTTCTTGCCAAAATTTAATTTCAATTTGTTTTCCTAATTTGTGACAATAATTGCTGAAAACTTGGCCTATACTTATATTTTTTTTGCTCACTCATTGCACATAAAGGGATTTTTGCTTGAATGTACTCACAAATAGTTGATCAGCAAACATTTTTACCTCATTTTTTTCTTTTTTTTATACGATTTATGTTATTATTGACAGTATAATTGAAGAATATCATTATATACCCTACTAACATTTTGAATATTCAGTTGCACAGAGCTTTTAAAACCATGGTATCAATGTTTCCCTTTAAATCTTTTACATCTTCGATTACATCAAGATCTCAAATAAACAAATATGTAGACAAATATTGTTCGGCTAATATAAGTATTACTTTAGAACCATTTATAACTAAATTATTTTGCAATTATAAATATCTCAATTATAAACCCCAAATTGTAAATGTTTATGCTATAAAAATATGGATGGGATCTACTCCAGAAGGATATCCTGCGGCATCCCAATTACAATTTATACTGCGAGTCGTAATTGAGGAGGAAGGAAATTATTGTTCTTATATGTTTGTGGAACTCTTCTGTAATATTGACCAAATCAGCATCATGTTCTGTGAACATAATTTCGAGTACCCCAATAATCCGGATTACTTAACAGTGCCTATCAAGGGATATAGATCCTACGCTAAAGATCCTTCCGTATTTCTGATGATGATACAAGCTTCCCAACAGGAACGAGAAGCTCTGAGAGAGATGATGATAGCAGATGGAATATCGATTCCATCGTCATGTTGCAAAGTTGATCAGGCTGCGCTGAAAAAGCTTATATTCCTAAAACACTATTTTGATCGACATTATTATTTCAGGCACTTGATGTTTAAAAATATAAGTTGGGAATTAACCGGAGATGTGAGAGATTACGAAGCATGGTTGAAAAACAAAAAATGGCTTAACTACGTTAATCACAGGATGATTCAACATAGACCCTATTGTTTATATGATAGATCTTTAAGAAACGAGCCTCATCCAGATATAATTTATAGGGACCCTAACTATCAACGTATATGTTATGAGTTAGCCCCATATTCTAATAAATGGAATGATCATTATATATTTCAGGTTTTCAGTGATGGTAAAAAATGTGATGATATATGTTGTATTAACCGAGGAAACCTTGACCGAATTTATCATTTAAATTCGTCGCATACGGAATTAATTGCTCGAATTGTGACGAAAAAACATGGATCATTTTATGTAGAAAAGGTACAAAGCGTACTTTTCATAACCCAAAATCCCCATCTCTTTATGGACCTAATTCAAACGGGAGAAAAGGAAGAAATCTGTCGTTTTATTATACAAGACGAAGGTTTATCACCACCATGTAAAAATACCAACAACCCAAATAGTTTACAGGCAATGTGCGTCAATACATTTGTGAATTCCGTTTTGAATACTAGTAGAATGGGATATTTGACTGTGGCCTGCTTAGGTAGAGCAATCAACACCAACCCTAACATTCCTCATTTTTTAAAACGCCAGTTAATCGACGAAGTTCAACGGAATCTAATGATCCGATCATGGGAAAGAGCAGTGGCAGATGAAACAACTATTAACCATTTATTCTATAAATTCACTTTTTATCGAAACTGACAAGATTAAAGCACTGTTTAGTATTTTGTATGTGAAAATAAGAACAGCTCCAATCAAAACTTTTAATTTTACTGAATTGACTATATTATAAAATATATTTGTTTATTATTTTTAAAATAAATAAATCTAAAGTTTGGAGCAAATACTAAAAGTATAAATAAAAACAATTGATGAATCTGTTACATTGTAATGTAATGCCAAACCAATTAATTCACATATTTTTTTTTTACAATAGAAAGGGAGCCTAAGTAACTAGACTCTGGCCGATGGTAAGTGGAGTTTAACAAGTTCAGTTATCATTTTATTTATTTCAGAGTTACGTACTTCTTCCGCTAGTCCCAAGGCAACATTTTGTAAATGATCCACAGTATCTTGAAGCCTCGACAATTTAGTTAGCACCTCAATAACAGTTAAATAAGTGGTTAATTCATATTGGGGATATTTACCCAAATCTATTGACGGTTTTGGTAATTTACCTTTGGTTTCCAGGTAATCAAGGCCTTTTAAAATATCTGTAACGTGTTCGTCTTTGGTTCTGTATTTACCCTCGCTATAGATCGAATTTACTCCATATGGAAACATTTCATCATTTTTACATGATGCCAATAATATTTTTTGGTAGCCAGGAGTTCATCATTTGAATAATAAAAAACTAAAATTTTTTTAAGTTTTGCAGCATCATATTCTTTTCTAAAGAATAAAATATAGTTGATTATTTCATTTACTGACGACGTCATTATGCTTATTACTGTACTCGTTTTTAGTAAAAGAATGGATGAATGGAAAAAGATTTTATTACTACTTTTATACTTCTTGACAAAATTTAATTTCTAATAGTTGCTGAAAAGTTGTATGTACTTTTAATGATAAAGTTCCCCTTTTTATACCCTTCGACTTACATAATATTGAATACCCCAATAATCCCGATTAGGAGGGCCTATCAAGGGATATAGATCCTACGCTAAAGATCCGCTAAAGATCCTTCCGTATTTCACTTTGCTACATGACGATGGAATCGATATTCGTTGCTAAGATTGTGAGAAAAAATCTCGCTAACACCTCTGGAGAGAATAACTTAAATAAATATAAATAAATATAAATATGTTTATTCAGGAAAGGTACATACATAGAGAGATTTTACATAAGTTGATCGATTTATAGATAGAGCTAGTACATACAATGCCTAAAGCCACTATTACGCAATGCGTTTCGGGCAAGAAAACATTAATATCTAAAACTTAATGCTAATTGAACAAAAAGAATAAAATGTTTTGAGAACAGATACAAATAAAGGTACAAAAAAAAGGGGGGAACATGACTGAAAAGCAGCACAAATACAATATGTAGACAAACAGCGTTGAATAAAAAAAAAAAAAAATAAGACATGGGTTGACAATAGAGGGGTAAGGTAGGTTACAGGGAGTTTAACAGGTAGTGTTTAGTTTTAATCTTAAACTGGTTGAGAGAGGTACAGTCTTTAACATGGTTGGGAAGGTCATTCCACATTCTGGGTCCCTTGATTTGTAGAGCATTTCTAGTTTGGTTAAGTCGTACTCTTGGAATATCAAAACTGTATTTATTTCTGGTGTGGTGCTCATGGGTTCTGTTACAGCTTTCAATGAAGCTTTTGAGGTCAGGATTGGCATTACAGTTCAGCGTTTTATATATGTATAATACACATGAGAGAATGTGCAGTGACTTAATATCTAACATATTGAGAGATTTGAGTAGGGGTACCGAGTGATGTCTGGGGCCAGAGTTGGATATTGTCCTAATAGCAGCTTTGTGTTGAGTAATTAGAGGACGTAAATGATTTTGGGTAGTAGAACCCCAAGCACAAATACCATAGTTGAGATATGGATAGATGAGGGAGTAATAGAGAGTCACCAGGGCAGGGCGGGGTACATAATATCTGATCTTAGAAAGAATGCCAACAGTTTTTGAAACTTTTTTTGATATATTTAGAATGTGTCCCTGGAAATTAAGCTTGTGATCAATGAGAACGCCAAGGAATTTGCCATCTAATTTGTTACAAATTTGGGTATTGTTAATCTTGAGATTTATTTGGTTAGAGGATTTATTGCCAAACAGAATATAGAAAGTTTTGTCAATGTTAAGGGTGAGTTTGTTGGCAGTTAGCCAAAGATGGACTTTATTAAGCTCGGTATTTACTGTGGCATTTAGAGCAAGGGGGTCAGGACTGGAGTAAATGAAGGTTGTGTCGTCAGCAAATAGAATTGGTCTAAGGTGTTGGGAGGCATTTGGAAGGTCATTAATGTAGATGAGAAAGAGGAGAGGGCCAAGTATACTGCCCTGAGGAACACCAATGTTGATGGGTAGGGTAGGAGAAATTGAATTGTTCACAGAAACATACTGGAGTCTATCAGTAAGGTAAGATTTGAGGTATTGCAGGGAGAGTCCTCTGACTCCATAATGATGTAATTTAAGAAGAAGGTTTTGGTGGTTCACAGTGTCAAAAGCCTTACGCAGGTCCACAAATAACCCAACAGGGAACTCATTTTTATCAAGAGCTGCATGAATTAAGTTAATCATACTAATCAGTGCATCGTTAGTGCTTTTTTTAGGTCTGAAGCCATATTGGCAAGAGCTAAGTATATTGTGCTTGGCTAGATAAGAGTAGAGCTGCTTGTAGATTAGTTTTTCAAAAATTTTTGATAAGTTAGGCAGGATTGAAATAGGTCTGTAGTTGTTAACATCTGTGGGATCACCACATTTGTGGACAGGGGTTACTCTCGCTTTTTTTAGAATATCTGGAAAGGTTTGGAGTTCAAGTGACTTGTTGAAGAGCAAAGCAATTGCAGGGGCTAAGGATCTGGAGGCTTTTTTGTAAATTAATGTCGGAATCTCCTCAAGGGCACTAGACTTGGTTTTAAGGGAAAGGATTATCTCATTGACATCAGTGGAATTAGTAGGCTTTAGGTACAGAGACTGTGGGTAGTTACCTGTAAGGTAGTCCTTAACCTCAGTACTGGAAGAAGGAATATCATTTGCAAGGGATGACCCAATGGAAGAGAAGAACCTATTGAACTCAATAGCAGAATCAGATGCTGAAAGCTGACCATCGTTATTTGACAGGAGTGTTGGTTTGTTATTTAAAATCTTCTTTGATCCCAAGATTTGTGAAATTGTGCTCCAAGTTTTTTTAATGTTGCTCTTTATTTGGGTAAATTTATCTTCGTAGTATTTAGTTTTGGCTCGTCTAATTATCTTAGATAGCAGTAAAGAGTAATTCTTTGAGAATTCTTTAGAGACGGTTCCTAGCCTATACTTCTTCTCAAGGTCATGTTTTTTATTAATGGATTTAAGTATTCCCTTTGTAAGCCAGGGATTGTTAAGCCTTTTGGTAGTGACTTGTTTTGTAAGCATAGGACAGTGGGTGTTATAAAGGCTTGACAACCCATCAACATGGGTTCAGGGAGGGTAAATCTTGCATTACAGGCTTGATAGGATTCTACGATCAGGTGACAAAGATTAAGCAAGAAAGAGAAGGATGGGCAAACTCCATTTTTTTGGACTGTCAGAAAGCCTTTAACACAGTACCCCATAAAAGGTTGATGCATAAGCTGGAGAAACAGGCAGGAGTAACTGGTAGGGCTCTCCAGTGGATAAGGGAGTACCTAAGCAATAGGAAGCAGAGAGTTACAGTGAGGGGTGAGACCTCAGAATGGCGTGAAGTCACCAGTGGAGTCCCACAGGGTTCTGTGCTTGGACCTATCCTGTTTCTGATATAAGTAAATGATCTCCCAGAGGGTATAGACTCATTCCTCTCAATGTTTGCTGACGACGCCAAAATTATGAGAAGGATTAAGACAGAGGAGGACAGCTTGAGGCGTCAAGAAGACCTGGACAAGCTGCAGGAATGGTCGAACAAATGGCTGTTAGAGTTTAACCCAAGCAAATGTAATGTAATGAAGATAGGGGTAGGAAGCAGGAGACCAGATACAAGGTATCATTTGGGAGATGAAATACTTCAAGAGTCAGAGAGAGAGAAAGACCTGGGGGTTGATATCACGCCAGACCTGTCCCCTGAAGCTCATATCAAGAGGATAACATAAGCAGTATATGCCAGGTTGGCTAACATAAGAACGGGCTTTAGAACTTGTGTAAGGAATCTTTCAGAACATTATATATACCACATATGTCAGACCAATCCTGAAGTATGCGGCTCCAGCGTGGAGTCCATATCTAGTCAAGCATAAGACTAAACTGGATAAGGTTCAAAGGTTTGCCACCAGACTAGTACCCGAGCTGAGAGGTATGAGCTACGAGGAGAGACTAGGGGAATTAAACCTCACTTCGTTGGAAGACAGAAGAGTTAGGGGGGACATGATCACCACATTCAAGATTCTCAAGGGAATCGACAGGGTTGATAAAGACAGGCTATTTAACACAAGGGGCACACGCACTAGGGGACACAGGTGGAAACTGAGTGCCCAAATGAGACACAGAGATATTAGAAAGAACTTTTTTAGTGTCAGAGTGGTTGACAAATGGAATGCATTAGGAAGTAATGTGGTGGAGGCTGACTCCATACACAGTTTCAAGTGTAGATATGATAGAGCCCAATAGGCTCAGGAACCTGTACACCTGTTGATTGACGGTTGAGAGGCGGGAACAAAGAGCCAGAGCTCAACCCCCGCAAGCACAACTAGGTGAGTACAACTAGGTGAGTACATATTGCCACATCACTTACAAAACGGTTTATTAATCCTCACATATTGGTTCACCTACTGGATACTCGCATTTTTGTATAGCCGTATTCCGTGCTAACCCGTAGGAGAAGCTCCACACATTAATTCGTGCTACTAGAGCAAAATTAATAACCCTCACCATTGACTCAGTATCACCTCTCTTCCACACATGGGGTCACCAAAGCTGAGTTTCATAACCTGATTCTAGACCACCTTGCAAACAATGATCTTATTATTTCAGAACAGCAGGACCAACACAGAGTTGCTGATGAAACCACACTCACACATGAATTAATGATCGAGTTAGCACAACTAGAAGCCGCTGCCGATGAACACAAACAGAAAATGAGACGACAAGAGGCTGAATTATCCCGTGAACGTGAACAAGAACAACTCCAGCTACAACAACAAGAAGGTGAACTACAACGTGAGCGTGAACAAGAACAATTCCGGCTCTACGCACAAAAAGCTGAATTAGAACGTGCACGTGAACAAGAGTGACTCCAGGTTCTGCAACAAGAAGCTCACCTGCAACGTCAACGTCAAGAACAAGAAATTGAACTGCAACGTTAGCGTCAAGAACAAGAAGCTGAACTGCAACGTCAAGAACATGAAGCTAAACTGAAACGTCACGTCAAGAACAAGAAGCTGAATTGCAACGTCAACATCAAGAACAAGAGCTGACTTGCAACGTCGCTGAGAAGTAGAACGACTGCAAATCCTAGCTCAAGAGCTTCAACTCAAGAGAAAACAAGAGGAGGATGGAGTTGGCATCACATTACGCTTGGAACAAGGTAGATCAGACACCGCTCTCGAGTTCCGGCTGTGAGATTTTTTTTTCTTTGAGAATTATCAAAAGAATTAATTCCAATTGATGTTACGTTAATCGTAACTGCCTCGCAAGAGAGGCAGACTTTAAACAGCAAGAGCTGCCAGTGACAGATATTTAATCTTAAAGCCTAAGATCATAGGACAGCGGGAGCAAAACCGCCAGGCGACAACACACGGGTAACACCTGTCACTTTGGATGCTGGATCCTCCTAGTTAACAAACTAATAAAGAATAGCCGACGGATTCTCACTTCGTTATTTATAGAAGTGTGGAGCTGTGCAATGGACTCGAGCTTTAGATACAGATTTTATATGAACATAAGCAGGCAAAGCGTTGCAGAACATAAAATGTGGGGCAGTAATATTGGAAGGTTTGACGTAAACGACCGTTTTCTTAAATATAACAATTTATTCACAAAAAACTAGAACTACTATGACAAAGAGTTTACGCTACTTTACTGTCACTTCCAGTGGCGCATTAAAGAACAGCTATTCAACAGCCTGATGGACCCACGGTATCCTTATCCCGTCGTCGCTGACTGACTAATGACACTAACTAAACAAA
>WNGS01065399.1:18014-33953 GCA_020271785.1 Procambarus virginalis
TACATCTTGTAGACACTAGGTCAATAAACCTATGATTTTTGTACTATGGTGTAAAACACTGTACAGTGGTTGTACAACACTGTACTGTGATGTACAACACTGTACTAGTGTGTACAACACTATTGTGTACAACACTGTACTATAGTGTACAACACTGTACTATAGTGTACAACACTGTACTTTGGTGTACAACACTGTACTTTGGTGTACAACACTGTATCTAGGATGTACAACACTGTACTGTGGTGTACAACACTTAATGTGGTGTACAACACTGTACTATGGTGTACAACACTGCACTACGGTGTACAACACTGCACTATGGTGTACAACACTTGACTGTGGTGTAAACACTGTACTATGGTGTACAACACTATACTGTGATGTACAACACTTGTACTGGATGTACAACACTGTACTGTGATGTACAACACTATATGGTGCACAACACTGTACTATAGTGTACAACACATGTACTGTGGTGTACAACACTTATGTGGAGTACAACACTGTACTTGGTGTACAACACTGTACTTTGGTGTACAACACTGTATTGTGATGTACAAACTGTACTGTGATATACAAACACTGTACTGTGGTGTACAACACTGTACTGTGGTGTAAAACACTGTACTGTGGTGTAAACACTGTACTATGGTGTAAAATGTACGTGGTACAACTGTACTACGGTGTACAACACTGTACTGATGGTGTACAACACTGTACTTTGGTGTACAACACTGTACTTTGGTGTACAACACTGTACTGTGAGTGTACAACACTTATGTGTGTACAACACTTACTGATGGTGTACAACACTGTACTATGTGTACAACACTGTACTAGTGTGTACAACACTGTACTACGGTGTACAACACTGACTACGGTGTACAACACTGTACTATGGTGTACATCAAGGTGAACACGTACTATGGTGTACAACACTAATGTGGTGTACAACACTAATGTGGTGTACAACACTAATGTGGTGTACCACACTAATGTGGTGTACAACACTAATGTGATGTACAACACTGTACTACGGTGTACAACACTGTACTATCAGTGTACAACACTACTGTGATGTACAACTACTGTACTGTGAGTGTACAACACTGTACTGATTGTAGTACAACACTGTACTGTGTGTACAACACTGTACGGTAACTTACTGTGAGTTCATACACTTGTACTATAGTAATACAAACCTGTACTATAGTGTACTAACACTGATACTACGGCGTACAACACTGTACTTCAGTGTACTACACACTACTACGGTGCATAACACTGTACTACAGTGTACAACACTGTACTATGGTGTACAACACTGCACTATGGTGTACAACACTGTACTATGGTGTACAACACTGCACTGTGGTGTACAAACACTGTATTATGGTGTACAACACTGCACTGTGGTGTACAACACTGTACTATGGTGTACAACACTGCACTGTGGTGTACAACACTGTACTGTGGTGTACAACACTGTACTGTTGTGTACAACACTACTGTGGTGTACAACACTGTACGTGGTGTACAACACTGTACTGTGGTGTATAACACTGTACTGTGGATGTACAACACTGTACCGTGGTGTACAGCACTGTACCGTGGTGTACAACACGTGTACTAGTGGTGTATAACACTGTACTATGGTGTACAACACTGTACTATGGTCTACAACACTACTGTGATGTACAACCTCTACTGTGGTGTACAACACTGTACTGTCATGTACAACACTGTACTGTGATGTACAACATTGTACTGTGATGTACAACACTGTACTGTGATGTACAACATTGTACTATGGTGCACAAACTGTACTATGGTGTACAACACTATTGTGTAAAACACTGTACTGTGGTGTATAACACTGTACTGTGGTGTACAATGTACTATGGTGTACAACACTGTACTATGATGTACAACACTGTACTGTGGTTTACAACACTACTGTGGTTTACAACACTGTACTGTGGTGTACAACACTATACTGTGGTGTACAACACTGTACTGCGGTGTACAACACTGTACTGTGGTGTACAACACTGTATTGTGGTGTACAACACTGTACTGTGATGTACAACACTGTACTGTGATGTACAACACTGTACTATAGTGTACAACACAGTACTATGGTGTACAACACTGTACTGTGATGTACAACACTACTATGGTGTACAACACTGTACTATAGTGTACAACACTGTACTATGGTGTACAACACTGTACTGTGATGTACAACACTGTAATGTGATGCACAACACTGTACTGTGGTGTACAACACTGTACTGTGGTGTACAACACTGTACTGTGTACAACACTGTACTGTGATGTACAACACTACTGTGGTGTACAACACTGTACTATGGTGTACAACACTGTACTGTGATGTACAACACTACTGTAGTGTACACTGTACTATGGTGTACAACACTGTACTATAGTGTACAACACTGTACTACGGTGTACAACACTGTACTACGGTGTACAACACTGTACTGTGGTGTACAACACTGTACTATGGTGTACAACACTGTACTATGGTGTACAACACTGTACTACGGTGTACAACACTATGGTGTACAACACTGTACTGTGGTGTACAACACTGTACTGTGGTGTACAACACTGTACTGTGGTGTACAGCACTGTACTGTGGTGTACAACACTGTACTGTGGTGTACAACACTGTACTGAGGTGTACAACATTGTACTGTGGTGTACGACACTGTACTGTGGTGTACGACACTGTACTGTGGTGTACGACACTGTACTGTGGTGTACAACACTGTACTGTGATGTACAACACTGTACTGTGGTGTACAACATTGTACTATGGTGTACAACACTGTACTGTGATGTACAACACTGTACTGTGGTGTACAACACTGTACTGTGGTGTACAACACTGTACTGTGATGTACAACACTGTACTGTGGTGTACAACACTGTACTGTGGTGTACAACATTGTACTGTGGTGTACAACACTGTACTGTGGTGTACAACACTGTACTGTGGTGTACAACACTGTACTGTGGTGTACAACACTGTACTGTGGTGTATAACACTGTACTGTGTACAACACTGTACTGTGGTTACAACACTGTACTGTGGTGTACAACACTGTACTGTGTACAACACTGTACTGTGGTGTACAACACTGTACTGTGGTGTACAACACTGTACTGTGATGTACAACACTACTATGATGTACAACACTGTACTATGATGTACAATGTACTGTGATGTACAACACTGTACTGTGGTGTACAACACTGTACTGTGGTGTAAAACACTACTACGTTGTACAACACTACTACGGTGTACAACACTGTACTATGGTGTACAACACTGTACTGTGATGTACAACACTACTACGGTGTACAACACTGTACTGTGGTGTACAACACTGTACTATGATGTACAACACTGTACTATGGTGTACAACACTGTACTATGATGTACAACACTGTACTATGGTGTACAACACTGTACTATGGTGAAAAACACTGTACTATGGTGTACAACACTGTACTATGGTGTACAACACTGTACTATGGTGTACAACACTGTACGATAGTGTACAACACTGTACTATGATGTACAACACTGTACTATGGTGTACAACACTGTACTATGGTGTACAACACTGTACTATGGTGTACAACACTGTACTATGATGTACAACACTGTACTATGGTGTACAACACTGTACGATAGTGTACAACACGTACTATGGTGTACAACACTGTACGATAGTGTACAACACTACTATGGTGTACAACACTGTACTATGGTGTACAACACTGTACGACGGTGTACAACACTGTACTGTGATGTACAACACTGTACTTTGGTGTACAACACAGTACTGTGGTGTACAACACTGTACTGTGGTGTACAACACTGTACTCTGGTGTACAACACTGTACTGTGGTGTACAACATTGTACTGTAGTGTACAACATTGTACTGTGGTGTACAACACTGTACTGTGGTGTACAACACTGTACTGTGGTGTACAACACTGTACTGTGGTGTACAACACTACTGTGGTGTACGACACTGTACTGTGATGTACAACACTGTACTGTGGTGTACAACACTGTACTGTGGTGTACGACACTGTACTGTGGTGTACAACACTGTACTGTGGTGTACAACACTGTACTGTGGTGTACAACACTGTACTATGGTGTACAACACTGTACTATGGTGTACAACACTGTACTGTGATGTACAACACTACTATGGTGTACAACACTGTACTATAGTGTCCAACACTGTACTATGGTGTACAACACTACTGTGATGTACAACACTGTACTGTGGCTTACAACACTGTACTGTGGTGTGCAACACTGTACTGTGGTGTGCAACACTGTACTGTGGTGTACAACACTGTACTGTGTACAACACTACTGTGGTGTACAACACTGTACTATGGTGTACAACATTGTACTGTGATGTACAACACTGTACTGTGATGTACAACACTGTACTATAGTGTACAACACTGTACTATGCTGTACAACACTGCACTATAGTGTACAACACTGTACTATTGTGTACAACACTGTACTACGGTGTACAACACTGTACTGTGGCGTACAACACTGTACTGTGGTGTACAACACTGTACTGTGGTGTACAACACTGTACTATGGTGTACAACACTGTACTATGGTGTACAACACTGTACTACGGTGTACAACACTATGGTGTACAACACTGTACTGTGGTGTACAATGTACTGTGGTGTACAGCACTGTACTGTGGGGTACAACACTTTACTGTGGTGTACAACACTGTATTGTGGTGTACAACAGTGTACTGTGGTGTACAACAGTGTACTGTGGTGTACAACACTGTACTGTGGTGTACAACACTGTACTGTGGTGTACAACACTGTACTGTGGTGTACAATACTGTACTGTGGTGTACAACACTGTACTGTGGTGTACAATACTGTACTGTGGTGTACAACACTGTATTGTGGTGTACAATACTGTACTGTGGTGTACAACACTGTACTGTGTACAACACTGTACTGTGGTGTACAACAATGTACTGTGGTGTACAACACTGTACTGTGATGTACAACACTACTATGATGTACAACACTGTACTATGATGTACAATGTACTGTGATGTACAACACTGTACTGTGGTGTACAACACTGTACTGTGGTGTACAACACTGTACTGTGGTGTACAACACTACTACGGTGTACAACACTACTACGGTGTACAACACTGTACTATGGTGTACAACACTGTACTGTGATGTACAACACTACTACGGTGTACAACACTGTACTGTGGTGTACAACATTGTACTACGGTGTACAACACTGTACTGTGGTGTACAACACTGTACTATGATGTACAACACTGTACTATGGTGTACAACACTGTACTATGGTGTACAACACTGTACTATGGTGTACAACACTGTACTATGGTGTACAACACTGTACGATAGTGTACAACACTGTACTATGATGTACAACACTGTACTATGGTGTACAACACTGTACCATGGTGTACAACACTGTACTATGTACAACACTGTACTATGGTGTACAACACTGTACGATAGTGTACAACACGTACTATGGTGTACAACACTGTACGATAGTGTACAACACTGTACTATGGTGTACAACACTGTACGACGGTGTACAACACTGTACGACGGTGTACAACACTGTACGACGGTGTACAACACTGTACGACGGTGTACAACACTGTACTGTGGTGTACAACACTGTACTGTACAACACTGTACTGTGGTGTACAACACTGTACTGTGATGTACAACACTGTACTATGGTGTACAACACTGTACTCCGGTGTACAACACTGTACGACGGTGTACAATACTGTACTGTGATGTACAACACTGTACTTTGGTGTACAACACAGTACTGTGGTGTACAACACTGTACTGTGGTGTACAACACTGTACTGTGGTGTACAACACTGTACTGTGGTGTACAACATTGTACTGTGGTGTACAACATTGTACTGTGGTGTACAACACTGTACTGTGGTGTACAACACTGTACTGTGGTGTACAACACTGTACTGTAGTGTACAACACTGTACTGTAGTGTACGACACTGTACTGTGATGTACAACACTGTACTGTGATGTACAACACTGTACTGTGGTGTACAACACTGTACTGTGGTGTACGACACTGTACTGTGGTGTACAACACTGTACTGTGGTGTACGACACTGTACTGTGGTGTACAACACTGTACTGTGGTGTACAACATTGTACTTTGATGTACGACACTGTACTATGGTGTACAACACTGTACTGTGGTGTACAACACTGTACTGTGTACAACACTGTACTGTGATGTACGACACTGTACTATGGTGTACAACACTGTACTGTGGTGTACAACACTGTACTGTGGTGTACAACACTGTACTGTGATGTACGACACTGTACTATGGTGTACAACACTGTACTGTGGTGTACAACACTGTACTGTGGTGTACAACACTGTACTGTGTTGTACGACACTGTACTATGGTGTACAACACTGTACTGTGGTGCACAACACTGTACTGTGGTGTACAACACTGTACTGTGATGTACGACACTGTACTATGGTGTACAACACTGTACTGTGGTGCACAACACTGTACTGTGATGTACTTTGAGACACTGAACTACAGGCCAGTGTCCTTGACTTGTATACCATGCAAGGTGATGGAGAAGATTGTGAGAAAAAACCTGGTAACACATCTGGAGAGAAGAGACTTCGTGACAAATCGCCAACATGGGTTCAGGGAGGGTAAATGTTGCATTACAGGCTTAAATAGAATTCTAGGACCAGGTGACAAAGATTAAGCAAGAAAGAGATGGCTGGGCGGACTGCATTTTCTTGGATTGTCGGAAAGCCTTTGACACAGTACCGCATAAGAGGCTGGTACATAAGCTGGAGAGTCAGGCAGGTGTAGCTAGTAAGGTGCTCCAGTGGATAAGGGAGTACCTGAGCAATAGGAAGCAGAGAGTTACGGTGAGAGGTGAGACCTCAGATTGGCGTGAAGTTACCAGTGGAGTCCCACAGGGCTCTGTACTCTGGCCTATCTTGTTTCTGATATATGTAAATGATCTCCTGGAGGGTATAGATTCATTTCTCTCAATGTTTGCTGACGACGCCAAAATTATGAGAAGGATTAAGACAGAGGAGGAATGCTTGAGGCTTCACGAAGACCTAGACAAGCTGAAGGAATGGTCGAACAAATGGTTGTTAGAGTTTAATCCAAGTAAATGTAATGTAATGAAGATAGGTGTAGGGAGCAGGAGGCCAGATACCAGGTATCATCTGTGAGATGAAATACTTCAAGAGTCAGAGAGTTGTTGTTAAAGATTCGCTCCTGAAACAAAGAGTTCCAGGTAACACGGGCTATGGTGAGCCCGTAGTGGATTAGTCAGAGAGAGAAAAAGACTTGGGGGTTGACATCACGCCAGACCTGTCCCCTGCAGCCCATATCAAGAGGAAAACATCAGCGGCATATGCCAGGCTGGCCAACATACGAACGGCATTCAGAAACTTTGTGTAAGGAATCATTCAGAACTTTGCATACCACATATGTCAGGCCAATCCTGGAGTATGCAGCCCCAGCATGGAGTCCATATCTAGTCAAGGATAAGACGAAACTGGAAAAGGTTCAAAGGTTTGCCACCAGACTAGTACCCGAGCTGATAGGTATGAGCTACGAGGAGAGACTACGGGAATTAAACCTCACTTCGCTGGAAGACAGAAGAGTTAGGGGGGACATGATCACCACATTCAAGATTCTCAAGGGAATTGATAGGGTAGATAAGGACAGGCTATTTAACACATGCGACACACGCACTAGGGAACACAGGTGGAAACTGAGTGCCCAAATGAGCCACAGAGATATTAGAAAGAACTTTTTTAGCGTCAGCATGGTTGACAAATGGAATGCATTAGGAAGTAATGTGGTGGAGGCTGACTCCATACACAGTTTCAAGTGTAGATATGATAGAGCCCAATAGGCTCAGGAACCTGTACACCTGTTGATTGACGGTTGAGAGGCGGGACCAAAGAGCCAAAGCTCAACCCCCACAAGCACAATTAGGCGAGTACACACCAGTGGGGCCGGTGGCATAGTGGACAGCACGCTGGACACGTGATCCTGTGGTCCCGGGTTCGATCCCAGGCGCCGGCGAGAAACAATGGGCAGAGTTTCTTTCACCCTGATTATCCTGTTACCTAGCAGTAAATAGGTACCTGGGAGTTAGTCAGCTGTCACGGGCTGCTTCCTGGGGTGTGTGTGGTGTGGAAAAAAAATAGTAGTAGTAGTTAGAAACGGTTGATTGACAGTTGAGAGGCGGGCCGAAAGAGCAGACCTCAACCCCCGCAAGCACAACAAGGTGAATACACACCATTGCTGATGGGGTATCTAATAAAGCAGAAGAGATGAGATAAAAGAAAGAGTGAGTGAGTGAGGCAGATCCTGACATAGTTGCAATAGTGGAAACTAAAATAAATGACATGATCTTACATGACATGAACATCATCCTGCTTGGGGACTTCAACCTACGGCACCTGAAATGGAAGCACCTGGCTAATACAGTAATATCAGAAAGAATACCAGGAAGTAGCCTTAATGAACAGGCACATGCAAATGACCTGCTACGGATGTGCGACAGGTTTGCCTTAAACCAGCAAATAGTAGAACCAACCAGGAAGGAGAACACGCTGGACCTCATTTTCACTAATAATGATGAATTGATCAGGAACATAATGATTACAAACGCCTGTTACTCAGATCACAACTTAATTGAAGTTATGACAACCATGGGGAATAGACCTTCAAAACCAGTCCAGATTCCCGGTGGAGGAGATTTCAGCAAATTCAACTTCAATAATAAACAGATAAACTGGGAGCAAATAAACCAGGACTTCACAGAAATAAACTGGGAAGAACAGCTAGGAAATGCGAACCTGAACCAGTGCCTGGAAAAAATAAGCTCAGTAGCATTAGAAATATGTACAAACCGCATCCCCCTAAGAAAAAAGAGGAAGAGATGCAGATTGGAACGGGAACGTCGTTCCCTATATAGGCGAAGAAAACGAATCGCGGTACAACTTGAGAGTCGCACCCTATCTCAGGAACGGCGAAGAAGGTTAGGTAGCGAAATAGGAAAAATTGAACTCAAGCTACAAGAATCATACAAAACGCAGGAGAGGGAAAGAGAGCAAAAGGCCATCAGTGAAATAGAGAGAAACCCGAAATATTTTTTCTCCTATGCAAAATCAAGATCAAAAACCACATCTAGTATCGGGCCCCTGCGAAAGGAAGATGGAACTTTCACCGATGACAACAAAGAAATGAGCGAGCTACTGAGGAAGCAATACGACTCTGTCTTCAGCGAGCCATTAAACGCACTAAAGATCGATAACCCAAATGAATTTTTCATGGATATGATACCAACATCAAATCATATATCAGACGTCACCCTATCCCCACTGGATTTTGAAGAAGCCATAAACAGTATGCCTATGCACTCCGCACCAGGCCCGGATTCTTGGAACTCCATATTCATCAAGAACTGTAAAAAACCACTATCGCAGGCCCTTCACATTCTGTGGAGACAAAGCCTAGATACTGGCGTTATTCCTGATATACTAAAAACAGCAGAGATAGCACCACTTCATAAAGGAGGAAATAAGGCAGAGGCAAAAAATTACAGACCGATAGCACTAACATCGCACATCATAAAAAATTTTGAGAGAGTGCTAAGAAGTAAGATCACAAAATACATGGAATCACAGCATCTCCATAACCCCGGACAACATGGTTTCAGAACAGGGCGCTCTTGCCTGTCGCAGTTGCTGGACCACTATGATATGGCATTAGATGCTATGGAAGACAAACAAAACGCTGATGTAATTTACACAGATTTCGCAAAAGCTTTTGATAAATGTGACCATGGTGTTATTGCCCATAAAATGCGCTCAAAAGGAATTACCGGAAAAGTAGGCAGATGGATCTACAATTTCCTGACCAACAGAACCCAATGTGTAATAGTCAACAAAATAAAATCCAACCCGTCAACCGTTAAGAGCTCAGTCCCCCAGGGTACTGTGCTTGCTCCAGTACTTTTTCTCATCCTCATATCGGACATAGACAAGAGCACAACCTATAGCACTGTATCATCCTTTGCAGATGACACTAGGATCTTCATGAGAGTAGGCAACATAGAGGACACGGCGAACCTCCAGTCAGATGTAGATCAGGTCTTTCTATGGGCTACAGAAAATAATATGGTGTTTAACGAAGACAAGTTCCAGCTCATGCGCTATGGAAAAAATGAAAATATAAAAACGGAAACCACGTACAAAACTCAGGCAAATCATAACATAGAACGAAAAGGCAATGTAAAGGATCTGGGTGTACTCATGTCGGAAGACCTTACCTTTAAAGAACACAATAAAGTAGCCGTCACAACTGCAAGAAAAATGACAGGTTGGATAACAAGAACTTTTCACACTAGAGATGCTATACCGATGATGACACTTTTCAAAACGCTTGTGCTCTCTAGAGTGGAGTACTGCTGCACAATGACAGCCCCTTTCACTGCTGGTGAAATTGCTGACCTGGAGAGCGTGCAGAGGTCCTTTACTGCTAGAATCCACTCGGTAAAACATCTAAACTATTGGGACCGACTTAAGAGCCTAAATCTGTATTCCCTTGAGCGCAGGCGGGAGAGATACATAATAATTTACACGTGGAAAATATTAGAGGGGCTGGTCCCAAACCTGCACACAGAAATAACATCACATGAGACCAGAAGACATGGCAGGATGTGCAGAATACCCCCGTTGAAAATCAGAGGTGCAACAGGTACTCTGAGAGAGAACTCTATCAACATCAGGGGCCCGAGACTGTTCAACACGCTCCCGCTACACATAAGGGGCATAACTGGCAAACCCCTCACAGTGTTCAAGAGAGAACTGGATAAGCACCTCCAAAGGATACCTGATCAACCAGGCTGTGACTCATACGTCAGGCTGCGAGCAGCCGCGTCCAACAGCCTGGTTGATCAGTCCAGCAACCAGGAGGCCTGGTCGATGACCGGGCTGCGGGGACGATAAGCCCCGGAAGCACCTCAAGGTATCCTCAAGGTATCTTGGATGCAATCTTTCCTGAAGGGTACCAGGTGATGAGAAAAGAGAGGACACAGAGACAGGGAGGGGGAGTGGCACTCACAATAAAGCAGATATGGAAATTTGAAGACCTGGGAAATCGGGTTACCAATGAGAGCACAAGCTTCATACATGGAACTCTGACAGTAGATGGGAGGAAGATTGTAATCTTGGTAATCTACAATCCCCCACCAAACAGTAGAAGACCCAGGCAGGAGTATGATGACAACAACAAGGCATACATAGATGAACTGCAGAAGGCAGCAACACTAGCCCGCAGAATGAGAGCGAAGCTGCTGATCATGGGGGACCTAAGTCATGGAGAGATAAATTGGGAATCAAGGAATCCCCATGACGGGGACGAAACGTGGGGAGCAAAGTTAGTAGATGTTATAGACAGGAATTTCCTAACACAACATGTGAAGGAAGACACAAGGGAAAGAGGAGATGCACCGAGCCTATTAAACCTGATTTTCACCCAGAACGTAGACGACATCGAGAATTTGGAGCATGAAATACCTCTAGGGGCCAGTGACCATTGTGTCCTAGTCTTTGACTACATGATGGAATTCAAACTTGTGACCATGAGACAAGAGGTCTGGGAAAGGAGAGTTGACTACAGGAAAGGGGACTACAAGAGGATAAGGGACTATCTGGGAGAAGTGCAGTGGGAGGAAGACATTAGAGGAAAAACAGTCCAAGATATGATGGACCTGGTCATACGGAAATGCCAGGAGGCCGAAGAGACTTATACCAACAGTAAAGAGAAAAAATAAGAAGGAATATAATAACCCATGGTTTAACACTTTCACATGCGTGGGACTCCTCCATGCGTCCTGTTCCGCCTGATAGTCCTGCACACTGGACTCAGAATCGTGTCCTGGTAAAATCTAATCTAACTTACGCAATTTTTTATCTTTTTTTATCTTTTTTTTTACCTACGTGCTCATAGAACATTCTATTGCGAACACATTGGCACAAAAATGAATGACGTACATACAAAAATAATGTCAGGACAGTCAAATAAGTATAAACTTTCGTATCGCGCATATTTCGTTGCGTCACCGATACCAGGTAACAGTTCCACCACTTCCCACACTCTTGTGGGCCGCGACTATGATTCTACGTTTATATTCATATCTCTGTGTTGGGAATTTCATTGCGAATCCATTGATACCAAAATTAACGCTGTAGGACAAGTGTGGAGTTGACAACAATCCCAAGAGTAGAAACATTTTGTTGCTGTTTGGCGCTCACGGCGAGTCATCTACGTAGTTTTTTTCTTTGGTGCTGGTCTCCCTATATCTTTAGTGACCTTTTTTACTGATGTTCGTCTAGAGAATTTTATTGCGAACACATTGGTACCAAAATGAAATACGTGGCTCGATAACTAATGTCAGGAGAGTAAAAAGAGTATACACATTTTTGTTTTTCTGCGCCGCGTGCACATAGCTTTTTTTTTCATCAATCCCACGGCGGCTGAAAGTGTAGACAGTGTCAGGAAGCAAAAATGGCCAGCAGGCGGGAGTGGAGGAAGTACAGAAGACAAAGGACAGAGGACAACAGGATCAGATGCAACAGAGCTAGGAACGATTACATTAACATAAGACGAACATCGGAAAGGAACTATGAGAACGATATTGCGATCAAAGTAAAAAAGTAACCTAAGCTACTACACAGTCATATAAGAAGAAAAATGTCGGTGNATGATACAGTGCTATAGGTTGTGTTCTGGTCTATGTCCGATATGAGGATGAGAAAAAGTACTGGAGCAAGCACAGTACCCTGGGGGACTGAGCTCTTAACGGTTGACGGGTTGGATTTTATTTTGTTGACTATTACACATTGGGTTCTGTTGGTCAGGAAATTGTAGATCCATCTGCCTACTTTTCCGGTTATTCCTTTTGAGCGCATTTTATGGGCAATAACACTATGGTCACATTTATCAAAAGCTTTTGCAAAATCTGTGTAAATTACATCAGCGTTTTGTTTGTCTTCCATTGCATCTAATGCCATATCATAGTGGTCCAGCAACTGCGACAGGCAAGAACGCCCTGTTCTGAAACCATTTGTCCGGGGTTATGGAGATGCTGTGATTCCATGTATTTTGTGATCTTACTTCTTAGCACTCTCTCAAAAATTTTTATGATGTGCGATGTTAGTGCTATCGGTCTGTAATTTTTTGCCTCTGCCTTATTTCCTCCTTTATGAAGTGGTGCTATCTCTGCTGTTTTTAGTATATCAGGAATAACGCCAGTATCTAGGCTTTGTCTCCACAGAATGTGAAGGGCCTGCGATAGTGGTTTTTTACAGTTCTTGATGAATATGGAGTTCCAAGAATCCGGGCCTGGTGCGGAGTGCATAGGCATACTGTTTATGGCTTCTTCAAAATCCAGTGGGGATAGGGTGACGTCTGATATATGATTTGATGTTGGTATCATATCCATGAAAAATTCATGTACAACACTACTACGGTGTACAACACTAGTGTACAACACTGTACTACGGCGTACAACACTGTACCACGGTGTACAACACTAATACGGTGTACAACACTGTACTGTGATGTACAACACTGTACTGTGGTGTACAACACTGTACTGTGGTGTACAACACTGTACTGTGGTGTACAACACAGTACTGTGATGTACAACACTGTACTGTGGTGTACAACACTGCACTGTGGTGTACAACACTGTACTGTGGTGTACAACACTGTACTGTGGTGTACAACACTGTACTGTGGTGTACAACACTGCACTGTGGTGTACATCACTGTACTGTGATGTACAAGACTGTACTGTGGTGTACAACACTGTACTGTGGTGTAAAACACTGTACTGTGGTGTAAAACACTGTACTATGGTGTACAACACTATACAGTGATGTACAACACTGTACTGTGATGTACAACACTGTACTGTGATGTACAACACTATGGTGTACAACACTGTACTATAGTGTACAACACTGTACTATAGTGTACAACACTGTACTGTGGTGTACAACACTGTACTGTGGTGTACAACACTGTACTTTGGTGTACAACACTGTACTTTGGTGTACAACACTGTATTGTGATGTTCAACACTGTACTGTGATATACAACACTGTACTGTGGTGTACAACACTGTACTGTGGTGTACAACACTGTACTATGGTGTACAACACTGTACTACGGTGTACAACACTGCACTATGGTGTACAACACTGTACTGTGGTGTAAAACACTGGACTATGGTGTACAACACTATACTGTGATGTACAACACTGTACTGTGATGTACAACACTGTACTGTGATGTACAACACTGTACTGTGATGTACAACACTACTATGGTGTACAACACTGTACTATAGTGTACAACACTGTACTGTGGTGTACAACACTGTACTGTGGTGTACAACACTGTACTGTGGTGTACAACACTGTACTGTGGTGTACAACACTGTACTTTGGTGTACAACACTACTTTGGTGTACAACACTGTACTGTGATGTACAATGTACTGTGATATACAACACTGTACTGTGGTGTACAACACTGTACTGTGGTGTACAACACTGTACAATGGTGTACAACACTGTACTACGGTGTACAACACTATACTGTGGTGTACAACACTGTACTTTGGTGTACAACACTGTACTTTGGTGTACAACACTGTATTGTGATGTACAACACTGTATTGTGATGTACAACACTGTACTGTGATATACAACACTGTACTGTGGTGTACAACACTGTACTGTGGTGTACAACACTGTACTATGGTGTACAACACTGTACTACGGTGTACAACACTGCACTACGGTGTACAACACTGTACTATGGTGTACAACACTGTACTATGGTGTACAACATTACTGTGGTGTACAACTGTACTACAGTGTACAACACTGTACTATAGTGTACAACACTACTGTGATGTACAACACTGTACTGTGGTGTACAACACTGTACTATTGTGTACAACACTGTACTATAGTGTACAACACTGTACTGTGATGTACAACACTGTACTATAGTGTTCAACACTGTACTATAGAATACAAAACTGTACTATAGTGTACAACACTGTACTACGGTGTACAACACTGTACTTCAGTGTACAACACTGTACTACGGTGCATAACACTGTACTACAGTGTACAACACTGTACAACACTGCACTATGGTGTACAACACTGCACTGTGGTGTACAACACTGTACTATGGTGTACAACACTGCACTGTGGTGTACAACACTGTACTATGGTGTACAACACTGCACTGTGGTGTACAACACTGTACTGTTGTGTACAACACTGTACTGTTGTGTACAACACTGTACTGTGGTGTACAACACTGTACTGTGGTGTACAACACTGTACTGTGGTGTACAACACTGTACTGTGGTGTACAACACTGTACTGTGGTGTACAACACTGTACTGTGGTGTACAACACTGTACTGTGGTGTACAACACTGTACTGTGGTGTACAGCACTGTATCGTGGTGTACAGCACTGTACTATGGTGTACAACACTATACAGTGATGTACAACACTGTACTGTGATGTACAACACTGTACTGTGATGTACAACACTATGGTGTACAACACTGTACTATAGTGTACAACACTGTACTATAGTGTACAACACTGTACTGTAGTGTACAACACTGTACTGTGGTGTACAACACTGTACTTTGGTGTACAACACTGTACTTTGGTGTACAAC
>WNGS01065402.1:0-20686 GCA_020271785.1 Procambarus virginalis
ACAATGAGCTCACACAGCTCTTCTGCTTCTGACTTGAGTTCCACAATCGCCTGGCAGGTCCACACAGTCACATGATTATCCTTCTCCACCTGAGGACACAATGATTTAGAGTTCCACACAGGCACGACCATCTCTAAGCTAGAGGTCGTCTCCAAATCCTCACAAATACCAAATTCAAATATATAAGTTACGTGTGTCATGCACTGTAGCCAGCACTCAAACACTTCATTCAGGGCCGTATTCTTCAATATTCCTGGGACACTGGAACACACGTCTACCTCTGACTGCGGCAACTTAAGTGGTGTTACTGTGACCGCTAGCATCACATAGTCACAAACTGTCGACATCCTATTTCCAGTAACATTGAAAAGATGCTCATTCTATGCCTGTATTATTAAAAACGTTTATTGAATATATTTCTCTCACTGACCTCTTAATTTCTGGCCTGGAAAGCAGAATAACTTTCATCAAGTAGACTCGTTCTTCCAGGCTACCTGTGTACAACTGTGTACACTATCTCTCTTGGGTACGTTTATGAAATCTACGGATTTTTTCTTTTTATCTGTAAAACAAAAGTAAAGACACCATAAAAGGCACCGACATACAAAGTAACATATCACAGACCAAGAACATAGAACAACAATTATCACAGAAAACATTGCACACAAAGCAATACAACTGAAAATTAATTTATAATGGAATTCACAATATACAATACACAAAAAAAATTCAGGGTGCCGAGGCACCAGCACAACTAAGGACAAGACCAGAACATAAGCACTAAGTGACACAATAACAAAGCATGAAAATGGAAAAAAAAAAATACAAATACAGATAGAATACACAGGGGTACAAACAATAATAAATACAAACCATAACTAAAAAAAAAATAAGGCAAAGCATAAAACCAAAATAAAATAAAAACAAAAACAAAACCCCATCTCAGAAGGGACTAGGTACGCTAAGGAAAAATAAATCCCAAACACTACAAGTTTTGAGTATGTTAACATAAGAACGGTCGTACAAACGAATATAGAAAGTTACACAAAAAGGCACCAAAGCGCCATAGTAAAAAAAACTACAGCACAGCAAAGCAGATAAACAGATTAACACACACAAATCAATAGGTATCAACATATTTATCCAGAAAGTTAACACGAGGATATTTCTTAAGGTAGGCATCCCACAGATCCCACTCCTCCTTAGACGGGGGGACGCCCTCGCATAACCGTTGGGAGCGATACATAAAACTCCGGCACAACCAGCATGGGGGTCTCTCCACAGGGGGCAGTTGCACAGGGAGTGGCTGCACAGGGGGCGGCAACACAGGGCTCAGCCGTGCAGGTGGGGGATGCACATGGGGGTGGCCCTCGGAGTACCTATTCACGTCTGCCCAGGCCACACAACGATGGGGGGAGACCAACTGAGAGTGCTCCGTGACCGCATGGAGACCGGGAGCAGGTCATCGAAACTGTCGGGCCCCCAGGAGGCACCTCAGCTGAACCCCGGGAGAATGTCCAAGACCACATACAGCATGATCCCGTAACACCGCAGCTTCAACGACCAGGGAAATCGGACCCACACCACCGAAGACCACTCCGCGTGCACATCCATTAGCACAAGCTCTGAAGACCGGCAGGCGGGGGGCAGAGGAGCGGGCCTCGGGGTTAGAATAGCACAGCCTAAGGGCAGAATACCCACATCGCCAGCTTGGCGGGCTGCAGGCACTGGGACAATCACCAGAGCAGCCACCGGGCGGGAGACATCACCTACGTCGACATCACACAGAGATGCATCCAGGTCCTCCAGCGGAGAAAAAGTCTTCCTCCCTTGAAGAGGTTTACAGGCCGAATACTGCAAGCCCCATAATCTGCAGATGATGCCCTGACAGTCCGCAACGGAAACAAGTCTGGGGCTGGCCCGCATAGAACACATGGACAGAAAAGTCCAGTAGCATGACCGATGACAGAATAGGGCTCTTAAGGCGCATTGTCAAAGTGCACGTTCCTCTGGGACACCCTTACACCTTCCGAAGGAGACGACGTTCGTCATCATGTGCAGCACTCGCCCAAACCTGGCAAGGTTCCAACAAAGGATATCCTCGGGGAACTCAAAATGCGCCCGATGCTCCGCCACATACGTCATCACACCACAACAGTCAGACACAGTCACAGACCCACCACATCAAAGAGTGTTAAGGAGCTCCCATCATAATGCTGCACAATATTGCGGTAAACAGCTGAGGAGCAAAATTTCACAACAGCTCATCGCCCAGAAATCAGCGGTACACCACACACGTCCGCTACTGGAATACGCGACAGGTCCAAAGTAACCACCTCCACAGCTGGATAAGAAGTTTGGTCAGAGAATTCCAATCCAACAGATCCTTCCATACGACAAAGGGCAGAGGCTAGCTTCCCATACCGTGCTGGTCTTCCCATACCACTGACCAGCACGGTCCCTGGGCCCCTCGGGAATCTGACGGTTCCCCTCCCCCTCATGGGGCTGGGGAACCAGGAGCTAACACCAGCACGTCCACCTCCGCCTGTGGCCAGGCGAGCACTCCCGATATCTACTGATAAAGTCCAATTATCCCATGGATTAATTAGTTGATTGATCATTAATTGAATAGGGTACATGTTTAATTTTTGAGAGTTAAACCAAATTTCCATTTCCTTCTATAGACCTCACTTGAGTGCAGCACATCATTTGAAATTTCATGTGTTACCGAATGTATTTATTCAATACATTCATGGCGAAAACTGTGCAAATGGAAAAAAATTGTGCCACTTAAGGCAGATAATTTGAACTCAGCTCTAATAATAACTACTCTCGTGGACTTTGGCACTCAGTGATAACTCGCATAGCTTCATTTTGCAAAATTTCAAGGGATTTCAGCTCTTTCTCTGTATACAGTGTGATTTGAAGAGCATTGTAGTCAATCACAGAGTGGACAAATTATATATAGAACATTCTTGAAAGTCTCACGCTAATTTTATGATTGACACCAACAAGGGCCCGTAAGGGCTTGAATCTCTACTCTTGTGAGAAGAAAGGTACCCCGGGTCGTTAATGGGGGCACCAAGGTACCTGCAAGTCTCGCTGTGGTCAAGTGCACGACCATCTATATGATAATTGGGTGGTGGAATACCATATGGAATGAGAGCACGTGTTTTCTATACAGAGATAAGACAGTCCGTACTCATAAACAAAGGTCAATTTCCATTCCATACACCTGCCAATCCCCTTGTTTATGCAACTCGTCCTCAGACCAAGTCCATTCTATCCAGTAGTCAACCCTAAAGAAGCCTTCATCAATTTTAACCAGCCCATCCTCCTAACAAAGATCCAGCAGTCGACCCCACAGACGCATTCATAAATTTGTACATGCTGCCCATCCAAAACGGAAATTTTTCAAATATAAAATAATACTATAAAATATTATAATTTTGTGCATTATATATATATATATATATATATATATATATATCTATATATATAGATATATATATATATTATATATATATATATAATATATATATATATATATATATATATAATTATATATAGATATAAGCATAGTAGGTTAGGCGTTTAGGTTGTGTTATATGTATAGTATGGTAGATTTTATATCAACCGTCCTCGACTCAATCCATACATTCAGCGGTCAACCCCACAGACGCATTATAAATTTAACATGCTGTTCATTCAAAACGGGAATTTTCTCAAGTATAAATTAATATTATAATATATTAGCATATGTGTATAAAGGCATAGGTTAGGTTAGGTCAGGGTGTTTAGGTCTGTGGCGATTATTTGTATTGTATACGTGGTGAAGCATTATAGCGTTGTGGTTCGAACAAATTCGTCAGTGAAGCACTTGTTCCGGAATGTTCGAACGTCAGCAGTTGTGAGTCGTGTGAAAACCGTTTTTCATTCATAAAAGGGGGTTTGGCGGGTGCATGGAATCACTTTTGGATCTTTGTTTGGAGGCGGGTGATTTATAGCGTTGTGATTCGACAAATTCGTCAGTGAAGCACTGTTCGGAAGTGTCGAACGGATAGCAGTTTGTGAGTCGTGTGTAAAACGCTTTCATTCATAAATTTAGGGGGTTTGGCGGTTGTGTTGGCGATTATTTGTATTTGTAGTATGTGGGGAATCATTTACAGCGTTGTGGTTCGAACAAAATTCGTCATTGAAGCACTTATTCCGGAAGTGTTCGAACGAAATCAGTTGTGAGTCGTGTGTAAACCGTTTTTCATTCAAAACAGGGGTTTGGCGGGTGCATGGAATCACTTTTGGGTCTTTGTTTGGAGGACGGGCTGTAGAATGATACTTGTTGGTATATGAATTAAAAACTGATAGTCTGAATTCATCTCGAATAAGTGCTACACTGACGACTTGTTTGAACTACAAAGCTGTAAATGCCAGCCCGTCCTCCAAACAAAGCCCCAAAAGTGATTCCATTCCCCCTTTTTATGAATGAAAAACGGTTTACACACGACTCACAACTGATTTCGTTCGAACACTTCCGGAACAAGTGCTTCACTGACGAATTTTGTTCGAACCACAACGCTGTAAATGATTCACCCACGTACTACAAATACAAATAATTGCCATCAGAACCTTAACACCTAACGTAACAAACTATGCCTATATACACACAATATGCTACTATATTATAATATTAATTTATATATGAGAAAATTCCCGTTTTGAATGAACAGCATGTTAATTAAAATTTATGAATGCGTCTGTGGGGTCGACCGCTGGATGTAATGGACTTGAGTTGAGGACGGGTTGCTATAAATGCTTCACCCACGTACTTCAAATACAGATAATCGCCAACAAAACCTAAACACCAAACCTCACCTACGCCTAACTATACATATAATTTGTATGTATAAGAATATTAATTTATATATGAGAACAAACTAATTTTGAATACACAGCCTGCTAAGGACAATTCGTTCAAACACTACAAATACACGATGTTAGAGATATAAGTCTATAATTATCTGAATGTGCTTAGTGGATAGGAACAATGACATTGTCCAAACATCAGGTAGTACCCTGATGTTTGGACAATCAATTCTTGGTGTTATGTTCATTATAACACCAGAAGTGGATTGCCTGGTACAGTCAAGGAAAAATAATCCTTTATCAACCAGTTTCTTGGAAAGTGCAGAAAGGCAACGCTGCATTTGTTTTGTCATAGTATTGGGTTAGATTATAAATGAATAGGCGCTTTGTAACGACGAGTCTCATTTTGTTTTCTTTATTTGGAACAACATATAAATACAACATAAAAAGCACGGTACCAAAGCACCAGAACAGGTGAATACAGAGAACACATGAACACATACAATACAAAATAAACACCAAAAGATTGAGAACTACGCCAGTGCAACAGAACTGTACAGTAAACATAACACACGCAAATCATAGTACAATATAATGCAAAATAACAGAACCAGACCACACGTGTCGACCAACACATGGATGGCATATATATCAGGAAAGAACATCAAAACAATATGGTGAAATGCACAAAGCTAAAACGCACCACCCACACAGTGCCACGCTCACACACCAGAGCCCAGAAAAATGGGACCGTTAACACTACTATAACACTGAGAGGGCACAGTACCGGCATCAAACATCACAACAAGAACATAAAAAATATAAAACAAAAAATATTAACAAAAAATATGCATAAAAACATTAAGAAAGAACTCCAACACAACAAAATGTAACATAACATAAACAATATGCAAAACACACATAACTCAAAGCACTACTCTAGTACAACAACAGCGCACACCAACACAAACACTGTATACCAAGACACACAAACCAACACACAGAGAACAAAACAGATACGGAAATCCGTCCAAACAACACACACCGCATCAGTCCGCAACAACAGAGACACATGAAAGATAAATATAAAGCACACAAACAACACACAACTTATCACAATATGAAATTAGTAACAACCAGGCAATGGAGAACACATTCACAAAAATTTAAAAAACATTAAAAGAGTAAGAGAACACACAACAACAAAAAAGCACAATCTACTGCACATCCCACATACGCTCCCGTAAACCAACAATCAAGCACCCTCGGTAAAGTCCGCCGTAATCACCACATAGTATACCGCAACCGACTCCGCAAAAAGCCTAAAACCTGACCCCACATCGTACCCTTCCATCCTACAACCTGCAAACAAAAAACTTAATCCGAAAACGATACTCTTAGCGTATTACGAATTTCCCTGTTCCCTCGAGGAAATGACAAGAACAGGAAACGCAACAAATCCACGTGCAGCCCTGGCCGACAAAAAGTCACAATAGTTTCCCGCAACCAGTCCGCCAAACCGACAACCCGACCCGCAAAATTATAAGATATGCAATTGAGACTTACACTCCCCACAATGAACTCAACCGTCTTAGGTTAGTCCACTAAACCCAACCCAACATAAACAACAGGGCATTCATAGGCAACGTCTCATGCAACAAACGAACATCAATTCCCGCTGCCTCGGCGAGATAGACGTTCCACGCAACGCGACCCAAATATAGTCCCTCAGTCAAAACACAGGCACAACCCCTCGACTCTGTGACACACCCAATTTAAAAGCGCCCCATACACCTCACGACAACCAAACGCAACGCATCCTCCGAATAGATAGTATGTTTTAATACTAAATATAATAAGTATATTCCTTACTGTCTGCATATAGTACATAAATACACTTAATTGTGCCCTTACAGTTACCTCCCCATATCTTCTCATTTTCTCTTAACACTCAAAATTTTAGAATGAAATTTTCATGTTTAATTCTATATACACAAGTTTTAAATATAAAGAATTTCTTTTTCAGTTTTATTAAACAATAGACATTTTATACAAAATTTGAAAATATTCTGAGTTACTTTATAATTTATTGAAAGACTTCTATTTTGTTTTATCTATATAAATAAAAATAGAAATGTTCGTTTGGTCAAAATCGCTAATCTCCGAAAGTTCTTCATCGATTGCTTTGAAATTTTCACACAATGTTCCATTTGCATCCGGCCAGGTTTTTATGTACATACTGTATAGATGTCACGTATGTGACTGTAAAAAAACATGCTTTTTCTGAAAAACTGTGTTTTTCATATGAGGGGAAATCTTCGAAACCTCTTTACCGATTGCTTTGAAATTTTGACACAACGTTGCATTCGAATAGGCGCGTCTTTTTATATATCTACTATACACATGCCTCACCTGTGACAGGAAAAAACATTTTTTTTAACAACTTAGCCATCTGTTGGACGTAAGAGCAACACACTCTGTAATCTCCGAAAGTTCTTCACCGATTGCTTTGAAATTTTGACACAACGTTCCATTCGAAAACGTGCGTATTTTTATATACCTACTATACAGATGCCACACCTGTGACAGGTAAAAACATGCGTTTATGAAAAACAGCGCCATCTGTTGCACGTAAGCAACATATAATATAAAAAATATGTCATGATTCCATTTCAATGTTTCCGATTGCATTGATAAATTGAATTTTCATAGATTTTGATTTATTTTCATTTTGATTTAATTATTTTGTGTGACGTTGCATTTGAATTGAGCTTTGTTTTTTACCATACTGTTCATTTCGTGGGAATATTTTTTTTTTACTGTTCTTTTTTTTGTCATTTTTTTTTTTTGCAGGGAAATCCCTGCGCGGGCCCTAAGTCTCTGGCTGGCCCACTAAGTGTTGCTTGTTGCTGTTTTACCTGGGCGGAGTATGAGTATTTATTACTCGAATGGTCGCTTCAGTAAGATGTTGCCATATGTGTTTAACAACTTCTGCTCTGTTGAATCTAAGTTGAAATCTTAATGGGTTTGTAACTGTGCACTGTGTGAGATAATGTTCCAGAGGTATGTCGGGCATTTCTCCACAGTGTTGACATTTCCTCTCATCCTCCGGAACCTGTAAGCCTATTTCCCATGCACATGGGTATCCAAGCCTGATGCGATGTAAGTGTACATCTGTTGCTCTACTGCTCCCCTTCATTAACATAAGTGGTTCGTAGTTGGTTGAATTCCTGTACCAACCCGCAGATCCTGATGTTGCAACTGCTGAGTTGTGGTCACTGTACAACTTTTGCATTGCTCTGTTACTAATTACTTTCTTAATCTGTGACAGACTCTGTGGTATGCAAATGTCTACAGTTCTTCTCTTAGTTGCAAGTTTTGCAGCTTCGTCTGCAATGTCATTTCCTATGATTCCCACATGACTTGGCACCCAGTTGAGAAGGACCCGTCGGCCTTGTCGTTTGAGTGTTTGCATTAATGATATGACATTTGTGATCAGATGTATGTTATCACATATGCGTTCTTGTTGCAAGGTTTCAATGGCGGTTCTCGAATCTGTATGTATGATAACATGTCGTCGGTGTTGAGCAAGAGCATGTTCCAAAGCCTTTTGAATGGCTAGTATCTCTGTTTGTAAAGTCGAACACCGATTTGAGAGCCTCCAACTATGTACAGAGTTTCCTGCTTTAACTGCAGCTCCGGTTTCGTGTCCCTGCTGGTCTACTGATCCATCGGTGAAGTATGTGAAGCTGTCGGATGCCATGTTTGCTTCTATATGCATCTGTGCAATGTTACGTAGCAGAAGAGGATTTGTCTGGTTCTTTTTCCTACAATAACCATAATCGTAAAGTCTGCTGGCGGAGATTACCAAGGGGCTTGCATAACAAAGTCTGCATGTAAATAAATAAATAAATAAATATGTTTATTCAGGAAAGGTACATACATAAAGAGATTTTACATAAGTGGATCGATTTATAGATAGAGCTAGTACATACAATGCCTAAAGCCACTATTACGCAATGCGTTTCGGGCAAGAAAACATTAATATCTAAAACTTAATACTAATTGAGCAAAAAGAATAAAATGTTTTGAGAACAGATACAAATAAAGGTACAAAAAAAAGGGGGGAACATGACTGAAAAGCAGCACAAATACAATATGTAGACAAACAGCGTTGAATAAAAAAAAAAAAATAAGACATGGGTTGACAATAGAGGGGTAAGGTAGGTTACAGGGAGTTTATCAGGTAGTGTTTAGTTTTAATCTTAAACTGGTTGAGAGAGGTACAGTCTTTAACTTGGTTGGGAAGGTCATTCCACATTCTGGGTCCCTTGATTTGTAGAGCATTTCTAGTTTGATTAAGTCGTACTCTTGGAATATCAAAACTGCATTTATTTCTGGTGTGGTGCTCATGGGTTCTGTTACAGCTTTCAATGAAGCTTTTGAGGTCAGGATTGGCATTACAGTTCAGCGTTTTATATATGTATAATACACATGAGAGAATGTGCAGTGACTTAATATCTAACATATTGAGAGATTTGAGTAGGGGTACCGAGTGATGTCTGGGGCCAGAGTTGGATATTGTCCTAATAGCAGCTTTGTGTTGAGTAATTAGAGGACGTAAATGATTTTGGGTAGTAGAACCCCAAGCACAAATACCATAGTTGAGATATGGATAGATGAGGGAGTAATAGAGAGTCACCAGGGCAGGGCGGGGTACATAATATCTGATCTTAGAAAGAATGCCAACAGTTTTTGAAACTTTTTTTGATATATTTAGAATGTGTCCCTGGAAATTAAGCTTGTGATCAATGAGAACGCCAAGGAATTTGCCATCTAATTTGTTACAAATTTGGGTATTGTTAATCTTGAGATTTATTTGATTAGAGGATTTATTGCCAAACAGAATATAGAAAGTTTTGTCAATGTTAAGGGTGAGTTTGTTGGCAGTTAGCCAAAGATGGACTTTATTAAGCTCGGTATTTACTGTGGCATTTAGAGCAAGGGGGTCAGGACGAGTAAATGAAGGTTGTGTCGTCAGCAAATAGAATTGGTCTAAGGTGTTGGGAGGCATTTGGAAGGTCATTAATGTAGATGAGAAAGAGGAGAGGGCCAAGTATACTGCCCTGAGGAACACCAATGTTGATGGGTAGGGTAGGAGAAATTGAATTGTTCACAGAAACATACTGGAGTCTGTCAGTAAGGTAAGATTTGAGGTATTGCAGGGAGAGTCCTCTGACTCCATAATGATGTAATTTAAGAAGAAGGTTTTGGTGGTTGACAGTGTCAAAAGCCTTACGCAGGTCCACAAATAACCCAACAGGGAACTCATTTTTATCAAGAGCTGCATGAATTAAGTTAATCATACTAATAAGTGCATCGTTAGTGCTTTTTTTAGGTCTGAAGCCATATTGGCAAGAGCTAAGTATATTGTGCTTGGCTAGATAAGAGTAAAGCTGCTTGTAGATTAGTTTTTCAAAATTTTTGATAAGTTAGGCAGGATTGAAATAGGTCTGTAGTTGTTAACATCAGTGAGATCACCACATTTGTGGACAGGGGTTACTCTCGCTTTTTTAGAATATCTGGGAAGGTTTGGAGTTCAAGTGACTTGTTGAAGAGCAATGTAATTGCAGGGGCTAAGGATCTGGAGGCTTTTTTGTAAATTAATGTCGGAATCTCCTCAAGGGCACTAGACTTGGTTTTAAGGGAAAGGATTATCTCATTGACATCAGTGGAATTAGTAGGCTTTAGGTACAGAGACTGTGGATAGTTACCTGTAAGGTAGTCCTTAACCTCAGTACTGGAAGAAGGAATATCATTTGCAAGGGATGACCCAATGGAAGAGAAGAACCTATTGAACTCAATAGCAGAATCAGAGGCTGAAAGCTGACCATCGTTATTTGACAGGAGTGTTGGTTTGTTGTTTAAAATCTTCTTTGATCCCAAGATTTGTGAAATTGTGCTCCAAGTTTTTTTAATGTTGCTCTTTATTTGGGTAAATTTATCTTCGTAGTATTTAGTTTTGGCTCGTCTAATTATCTTAGATAGCAGTAAAGAGTAATTCTTTGAGAATTCTTTAGAGACGGTTCCTAGCCTATACTTCTTCTCAAGGTCATGTTTTTTATTAATGGATTTAAGTATTCCCTTTGTAAGCCAGGGATTGTTAAGCCTTTTGGTAGTGACTTGTTTTGTAAGCATAGGACAGTGGGTGTTATAAAGGCTTAGAGTTTTTTGAAGAAAAGATTGTACTGCTAGGTTGATGTCCCCTATGTTACCTAACTCTGATTCCCAGTTGACATTATCAGCAGCAGTTATAAAATTGCCTATAGCAGATTCATTGTGCAGCCTAAAACTTATCTCCCTTGACTCTAGAGGTGGTTTGTTAATGTTAGTTAAGAGAAATGTGGGGTAATGGTCTGTAGTACTGTCGGTGATTATACCTGAAGTAAGCGGAGAGGTTATGTTGGTCCAGATGTGATCTAGAGTCGTGGCAGTACTATCAGTGATTCTGGTAGGTCTAGTGATTAAGGGTATGAGGAAGCAGGAATTCATACAGTTGAGGAAGCTAACAGTAGTAGGGTGCTAGTAGGGATGTATTTCGTCGACACCCTTCTCAGTGACTGTGTTTGTTATATCGAATGTATTGATGGTGTTTATCGCACAATGGGTCCACCTGTTGCTATTGGAGGCTTTTCTGTCCAGAGTTAGTGCTCCAGTGATTATATCTTTAAGTGAACTGAATCTAGGTCTAGTCAATATCTTGGTGAGCATGCACGCAGCGATCCCTTTTACCCTTATTTCAATCGACGTTAGCTTGGTTTCCAGTCTTAGGTTCAGTATTTTAGTCCATCTGGGAGCTCCTGTTATGATTCGCAATGCATCGTTTTGAAGAACCTCAACGTTTGCCCACTGGCCAGGAGAAAGAGAGAGTAAGGCAGGCGCTGCATAATCAATTAGGGAACGAACGGCGTGTATGTAAAACATTCTTAACACTTTGTGTCCCGCTCCTAGACGGGGCCCTGTGATTGCTCTCATTATATTTAGTCGTGATTTTACTTTCTCCTTTAGATATTGAATTTGCTTGTTGAATGTCATGTTAAAATCTATCCACACTCCGAGATATTGATAATGTGTAACCCTTGAAGGTTAATGTCTTGAATGCGTAGGTGCCTGTCTGGAGTGTTGCCGCCTAGTCTCATTGCCTTAGACTTTGTGCAGATATTTTTAGCCCTAAAACGCTGCATTCAGATGTTACTTTATCTAATGCACCTTGTCCTTTATCGAGAAGTGAAGGACCTGTAATGACTAATGCTAGATCGTCAGCATAGCTTAGCAATTTAACCCCTTCTGTAAATGTCATGGTAACACGTTTTTCCATAAGGATGTTAAAAAGACTAGGACTGAGGACTCCTCCTTGTGGAGTCCCATTCTCATGCTAGCGGTAGTCCGACACTTGTCCTTGCAACTTTACTCTGGCATACCGGCGACTTAGGTAATCTTGAATCCATGCTAGCATTTTTCTTACACCTTTTTTAACTAAGGTGTGTAAAATTGCTTGCGGGCTTGCAAGTTCGAATGCTTTTTCTAGATCAAGGAAGATCACTACAGCTGGACCTGAGTTAACTGTTCCTAGTAATGTTGCTATGCAGTTGGCAGTACCTACGCCTCTAGTGAAGCCAAATATGTGTTTATGCAGGTCTCCAGTCTTCCACAGTAGCCTATTTAAGACCATCCGTTCTGCAGTTTTACTAATGCATGATGTTAAGGAAATGGGTCTGTAATTGCCAGGTTCTTTCGGGTTAGGAATCGGTATGATGTCTGCTTTCTTCCAAGAGGTTGGTAGTTTGCCTTGCTGCCAAGATGCGTTGATGACGTCCAATATTCCTTGTTCTCCAGCAGGACCTGCATGTGCGATCATTGAGTATGTAATGGTATCAGCACCTGGTGCAGTGTCCTTACCACCTTTTTTGGCTCTGATTAGTTCTTGTGTGGTGAAGGGACAGTCACATTCGTCATTTATAGCTATACTCGCATGAATGACTGTCAACCTCTCTTGATGTAATTGTTCTTGCTGCCTGCGGACCACAGCAGGAAGCTGATATGAAGCTGTTCTTTCTGCAAATTGGAGGGTAAGTCTCTCAGCCTCCTGCAATGGTTGAATACATGCCTGTGGTCGGGCTGGTCGACCTGATATAGTTTTAATCTGACTCCATATCTTGCCAAGACTACTATGTTCGTTCAGAGTTTGACACCACTCAAACCATCTTGCCTCCTTTACTTCTCTAGAAACGCGTCTTGCTTCAGATACCACCGCTCTTAGCAGAGTTCTTCCTTCTGGTGTGGGGTTTTTCTTTAGATGTTTTCTAAAGATGTTGACTCTGTGGTTCTGTTCTTAAACTTCACTACTATAGAATCAATAGTTCTTCCGTGTTGTGTTTCCTGTGATAATGACTGGAATAGCTTTGTTTGCAGCAGCTGCAATGGCTTCCTGCAGATTGGTCTCGTGTATGTTCAAATCCGCAGGTGGCGTGTATGTTGCAAACCAATTTTCAAGTTCTTCTTGGTATGTATTCCAATTGGCCTTTCTTAAATTCCACCTAGGTTGTGCAGGTGGTGTAGGAGGTCGTTCTATGTTTAGTGTTGTTACAGTAGCATAGTGGTCACTGGTGATCACCGGGTCTACTTCCCACTTCGCCCGATGCTTGAGTGCTGTTGAGATTAATGTAAGATCAAGGGACCCTCCTAGAATGTGAGTGGGTTCCCCAGTGTTGGGAAGTGTAATTTCAGGTACATCTCGCAGAGCTGCAGCTAAATGGCGCCCATCAGCATTGGCTGGCCCAGTCGCTCCTAACTCTCGATGATGTGCATTAAAATCCCCAGCAATAATTACATTTTCCTGCGTGGCCAAGGCAAGCGCCGCCTCTGCTTCTAGTTTACGTCTAGGGGGCTTATAAACGTTGTATATGAGGAGCTCAATATTAGCCATATCCACTGTTACTGCTAATACCTCTACTCCATCCCCACATGAAACTGGGTCTATTTTCTTGCTGGGTATGGTGTTCCTGACTAGGGTCATTAAGCCTCTTTGTCTCCCCAGCGCATACGGCATAACATAGTGCTGATATCCAGCTAATCTGAAGGATTTCGTGGCTGGGAAAAGAGTTTCTTCCAAAACGATTATATCTGCTTTCGTGCTGATTGCAGCCTCCCGAAGTGTGTGGTTTTTATTACCAAGACCTTGTATGTTCCACTGCAGTATTCGTAATGGCCAGACGACGGTTTCGGTTGGCGTTGCCTGTTCTAGGAGAACTCCTCTTCGGGATCGACCTCTATATTCTCCACCTCGCAAGTCGTGTCGCTGCAAATCGGACTGCATTGATCGGTCGTGGTCATCCCCGGCATTGTTGGAATCCGTGCATAACTGTGGTCCATTACTGTGTTGTTGGTATTGCTGCATGTTGGACTGCATTGATTGGTCGTGGCCGTTTCTTGTGTTGTTGGAACCTGTGCATCTCTGCTGTTCAATTCGTCTGTGTTGGTGTTGTTGCATATCAGACTGCATGGGCTGTTGTTGTCTGTCACTTGTGTTGTAAGATTCTGTTGATCTTGGGTGGTCACTGCTACTTCCAGTTGCGTTTGTAAATGTCGATGTTCTGGTGTCTTGACTACCCGACTGTTGTTGGAAGTCTGTATGTCCATGATGCGTTGTTTGTCCTCATGTGCTTCGTCTTGTCTCAAACTGTCTATTTGTTGTGCAACTGTGGTCTGCTGCACGATCTTGTCCATTATCACACAAGCGATTCCTTGAGTCTGTCGCTGTGAGGCGTTCTGCGTCATCTGTAGGCAATCGATAATGGTCTCTGCCATGATCTTCACGATGTTTTTCAGCTGTACCTCGGTAAAACTGTAGATCTGGTGTGTCGATTCCGAAAGTAATTGTTTTTTGCCCTTTTGCATTTGCTGTATTTCTGCAGCACCTTTGTGTATTTTCTGATTCGGAAGTAATAGATTCGGGAAATTTTGCTCTGAGAGTGCGTGTGTCTGTTGTGGCTGTGCACGAGTGTTCCAGACGTTGGTGTTGGTGTATGTGGTGCTGGTCTGTGTGTGCATCCTGGCCTGAGCTGTCTGCACTTTTTCTTTCCGTGCAGAGCAGGTTGTGCTCCAGGCATGATGTTTGCCTCCACAATTTGGACATTTGGCTGTAGTGGCCTGGTTTGCCTTGTGCTTGGCTATGCAGTCTTTGGTTGGATGTCTCAGGCTGCACACTCCGCATCTCTCCTGTCCGGTGCAGCGTGACTGATGGTGGCCGCATTTCTGACACCTGAAGCAGCGCAGGGGTTCTGGGACGTATGGTCTCTGTCGGTATGTTCCCCAATTTCCAAGACTGAACGTTTCTGGCACACGTCCCATGACGGTCACCAGAACTTGACGTGTCGCTGCCTTGTCTACTTTTGTGCGGCATCGTTCCGCATTCAGGATTTGCTTGTGTTCGAGTACCGGATCCAGGGGAAAGTCGATTGGGTATCCCAAAAGCACGACTCGTGTGCGTCTTTCCGAAGGGTCCAGCTTTTCCAAGCGTACAGGTTTCCCTTGCAGGACCCGTACTTTTTCTAAGTAATTTGCAGTCTGTTGGTCTTGTGGTGCTATTATTATTTCTCCTTTCAGGTTGACTGTAATGGAAAGTTTGAGCTCTGGTTGTTCTTTTTCCATTGCCGTCTACTCCATATGCTGTAGGAAAGTGGTCTGTCTGCATTATCTTGAATTTTGGAAGATGTGCAGAGGCTGGCGATGTCTGGTGTGAGACTGGTGGTGTCCTCTCCTGTCTCATACTGTTGTCCTGTGGCTGTGTTGTGGACAGAGAAGCATTGTCTGACACTGGCTGGTGTGTGACTGATGCTGCCCCCTCTAGGTCCATTACGTCTGCTGCCTTGCTGGTAGAGGCACGTGGCGAAGCCTCGAGAGCAGTTTTCTTCGGTGCCTGCTGCACATCGGTCCACCGACCCTCCTCGTCTGAAAGCTGCCAACATTTCCTCTTTCTCTTAGCCTTCCCCATGACTCTCTCCACGTAGTGAGGACCGAATCACTGCCCTACCTAATGCCCGAGACACTCCTAGGCCTTGAGAAATTCATTCCCCTCCAACGGAGGTCGTAGAATGAGTCCCCCAGGTGGAATCAGGGATACCTAACACCTAAACGAGCTGTTTGGTTAACCTTTCCCTGTCAGGCTCAGTACACTCTCTAAAGTGCTCCCTTGTGGCAATGCCCGCGGGATATCGCCTCGCCCTTCAGGGTAGGACTCTAAATGACCTGGTCAGTGATACGGTCCTCAAAAAAAAAAAAAAAAAAGGTGCGGTACGAGAGTTTGGGTCGCTTGCGTACTGGGCTGCGCAGAAAACCAGTCAGCCGGACAGCAGGTAATGAACAACGTTGCTTCACCGTCAATTGTAGGCGAAATCGGAATTGCTTACTTCAAAACAAGATATTGTCTGGGTCTTGGAGTACAGATGTAGTGTTCCTCACAAAATCGCGATGAATAGAGCTGATGGGTGCACAGAATCGTGAGTTTTTCCGGGAACAAATCCGTGTGCGGCCAGCTAGCTATGGCGCCGGCAGCGAACCCCGTTTTTGTCAGTGCAATTGGTGGTGAAATTGAGCTGTGTCGATTGCTCTGGGTTTGAATATAAATATTTCGTTAGTATTTTTTGTTTTTGTTCTGAAAACAAGAAACTGGACAACACGTTTATTTCACAGCTGCAAATGTGCAACAAACAGCTATGAATCCACCGGATACAACGTTAACTGCTTTCTTCACGTTATGTCAAAATGACGCGTTTGCGAAAACACTGCTGTATTCGGAAGTGCCTACGTATTACACATGGAATGCCAGTAGCAAATACTTTGAACGACTCAAACAAGGAGATCGAGTCGACGGACAACCTGGCATATTCAAACAAACTACAATTGGCAGACTGTACACCGTGCATCCCAATCCAGATGAATGCTTCTTGCTTTGCATGTTGTTGGTAAATGTGCCTGGTCCAACGTCTTTCCAGCCATTAAGATTTGTAAACGGCGTTACACATGCCACTTTCCGTAGTGCATGTCCAGCTCTGAATTTATTGGAGAATGACCGACACTGGGATATATGCGTTAGTGACGTCCAACACGTCACATACAAATCAAATTCGTGCATTAATTGAAATCATATTGATCGCATGCTCTCCTTCATCTCCATCTGAGTTATGGGATAAATATAAATCGCACATGGCTGATGATATATCCGTCGAATACGCAAGGAAAAATCTAATATGGACATGGATTTCACAGCAGAAATTTACAACGAAGCTTTGATAAAGATTAAAGATTTGTGCTTAGAAATCGCGAACAAAGTTCTGATTCAATTGCAAATGTCATCACCGAATCGATCTGCTGCGGCTTCGTTTGATGTAGAATTGCGTCGTGAACAAATTTACAACACGGGTGATCTGTTGTCGTATGTGCAATCAAATTTTCCTAAGCTAACGCTCGAGCGAAAATTCATTTACAATCAAATAATTCCATCATGTCAATAACGGATTTGGAGAAATCTTCTTAGATACGCCAGGAGGAATTGTAAAACCTTCCTAATTAGATTGATTCTGGCAGCATTTCGATCCCAAAATGGCATAACCTTAGCTCTTGCACCGTCCGGAATAGCTGCGACATTGTTACCAGGTAGAAGAACTGCTACTTCAGCTTTGAAATTGCTATTGAACAGGCAATTCATTGAAACTCCCACGTGCAACATTTCCAAGCATCCGGCATGGGAAAAGTATTGCAGAAATGTAAACTTATTGTTTGGAATGAATGCACAATGGAACATAAAAAAGTCGCTCGAGGCTCTTGATCGATCATGGCAAGTTTTGAGTGGGAACATCAAACCATTTGGGAACGCATTAATATTGCAAGCAGGATATTTCAGACAAACAATACCTGAATTCCTCGATCGACTCCGGTAGACGAAATAAATGCTTGCCTGAAATACTCTTCTTTGTGGCGCCACGTAAAAACGATAAAATTAACTACAAATATGGATGTCCAGCTGCTTTGACTACCTTTGGTAGAAGCAAGGCCTAAGTGTCTGGACTTCAAATATGGTAGAAGTAAGGCTCAAGTGTCTGGACTTCAAATATGGTAGAAGTAAGGCCCAAGTGTCTGGACTTCAAATATGGTAGAAGTAAGGCCCAAGTGTCTGGACTTCAAATATGGCAGAAGTAAGGCTCAAGTGTCTGGACTCCAACTATAGTAGAAGCAAGGCCCAAGTGTCGGGACTCCAACTATGGTAGAGGCAAGGCCCAAGTGTCTGGCCTCCAACTATGGTAGAGGCAAGGCTCAAGTGTCTGGCCTCCAACTATGGTAGAGGCAAGGCTCAAGTGTCTGGACTCCAACTATGGTAGAGGCAAGGCTCTAGTGTCTGGCCTCCAACTATGGTAGAGGCAAGGCTCAAGTGTCTGGCCTCCAACTATGGTAGAGGCAAGGCTCAAGTGTCTGGACTCCAACTATGGTAGAGGCAAGGCCCAAGTGTCTGGACTCCAACTATGGTAGAGGCAAGGCCAAGTGTCTGGACTCCAACTATGGTAGAGGCAAGGCCCAAGTGTCTGGACTCCAACTATGGTAGAGGCAAGGCTCAAGTGTCTGGCCTCCAACTATGGTAGAGGCAAGGCCCAAGTGTCTGGCCTCCAACTATGGTAGAGGCAAGGCTCAAGTGTCTGGCCTCCAACTATGGTAGAGGCAAGGCTCTAGTGTCTGGCCTCCAACTATGGTAGAGGCAAGGCTCAAGTGTCTGGCCTCCAACTATGGTAGAGGCAAGGCTCAAGTGTCTGGACTCCAACTATGGTAGAGGCAAGGCTCAAGTGTCTGGCCTCCAACTATGGTAGAGGCAAGGCTCAAGTGTCTGGACTCCAACTATGGTAGAGGCAAGGCTCTAGTGTCTGGCCTCCAACTATGGTAGAGGCAAGGCTCAAGTGTCTGGCCTCCAACTATGGTAGAGGCAAGGCCCAAGTGTCTGGACTCCAACTATGGTAGAGGCAAGGCCCAAGTGTCTGGACTCCAACTATGGTAGAGGCAAGGCCCAAGTGTCTGGACTCCAACTATGGTAGAGGCAAGGCCCAAGTGTCTGGCCTCCAACTATGGTAGAGGCAAGGCCCAAGTGTCTGGACTCCAACTATGGTAGAGGCAAGGCTCAAGTGTCTGGCCTCCAACTATGGTAGAGGCAAGGCTCAAGTGTCTGGACTCCAACTATGGTAGAGGCAAGGCCCAAGTGTCTGGTCTCCAACTATGGTAGAGGCAAGGCCCAAGTGTCTGGCCTCCAACTATGGTAGAGGCAAGGCTCAAGTGTGTGGTCTCCAACTATGGTAGAGGCAAGGCTCTAGTGTCTGGCCTCCAACTATGGTAGAGGCAAGGCTCAAGTGTCTGGACTCCAACTATGGTAGAGGCAAGGCTCTAGTGTCTGGACTCCAACTATGGTAGAGGCAAGGCCCAAGTGTTTGGAGTCAAACTATGGTAGAGGCAAGGCTCTAGTGTCTGGCCTCCAACTATGGTAGAGGCAAGGCTCAAGTGTCTGGACTCCAACTATGGTAGAGGCAAGGCCCAAGTGTCTGGACTCCAACTATGGTAGAGGCAAGGCCCAAGTGTCTGGCCTCCAACTATGGTAGAGGCAAGGCTCAAGTGTCTGGTCTCCAACTATGGTAGAGGCAAGGCTCAAGTGTCTGGACTCCAACTATGGTAGAGGCAAGGCTCTAGTGTCTGGACTCCAACTATGGTAGAGGCAAGGCCCAAGTGTCTGGACTCCAACTATGGTAGAGGCAAGGCTCAAGTGTGTGGACTCCAACTATGGTAGAGGCAAGGCTCTAGTGTCTGGACTCCAACTATGGTAGAGGCAAGGCTCAATGTTTGGACTCCAACTATGGTAGAGGCAAGGCTCTAGTGTCTGGCCTCCAACTATGGTAGAGGCAAGGCTCAAGTGTCTGGACTCCAACTATGGTAGAGGCAAGGCCTAGTGTCTGGACTCCAACTATGGTAGAGGCAAGGCTCAAGTGTCTGGACTCCAACTATGGTAGAGGCAAGGCCCAAGTGTCTGGACTCCAACTATGGTAGAGGCAAGGCTTAGTGTCTGGACTCCAACTATGGTAGAGGCAAGGCCAAGTGTCTGGACTCCAACTATGGTAGAGGCAAGGCCCAAGTGTCTGGACTCCAACTATGGTAGAGGCAAGGCTCTAGTGTCTGGCCTCCAACTATGGTAGAGGCAAGGCCCAAGTGTCTGGACTCCAACTATGGTAGAGGCAAGGCTCAAGTGTCTGGCCTCCAACTATGGTAGAGGCAAGGCTTAGTGTCTGGACTCCAACTATGGTAGAGGCAAGGCTCAAGTGTCTGGACTCCAACTATGGTAGAGGCAAGGCTCTAGTGTCTGGCCTCCAACTATGGTAGAGGCAAGGCTCTAGTGTCTGGCCTCCAACTATGGTAGAGGCAAGGCTCTAGTGTCTGGCCTCCAACTATGGTAGAGGCAAGGCTCAAGTGTCTGCACTCCAACTATGGTAGAGGCAAGGCTCTAGTGTCTGGCCTCCAACTATGGTAGAGGCAAGGCTCTAGTGTCTGGACTCCAACTATGGTAGAGGCAAGGCTCAAGTGTCTGGCCTCCAACTATGGTAGAGGCAAGGCTCTAGTGTCTGACCTCCAACTATGGTAGAGGCAAGGCTCTAAGTGTCTGGACTCCAACTATGGTAGAGGCAAGGCCCAAGTGTTTGGAGTCAAACTATGGTAGAGGCAAGGCTCTAGTGTCTGGCCT
>WNGS01065415.1:0-12476 GCA_020271785.1 Procambarus virginalis
AACCGACCGAACCGAACCGAACCGAACCGAACCGAACCGAACCGACCGAACCGAACCGAACCGACCGACCGAACCGAACCGAACCGAACCGAACCTAACCGACCCGAACCGAACCGAACCGAACCGAACCGAACCGAACCAACCGAACCGAACCTAACCGAACCGAACCGAACCGAACCGAACCGAACCGAACCGAACCGAACCGAACCAACCGAACCGAACCGAACCGAACCGAACCGACCGAACCGACCGAACCGAACCGAACCGAACCGAACCGAACCGAACCGAACCGACCGACCGAACCGAACCGAACCGACCGAACCGAACCGACCGAACCGAACCGAACCGAACCGAACCGAACCGAACCGAACCGAACCGAACCGAACCGACCGAACCGAACCGAACCGAACCGAACCGAACCGACCGAACCGAACCGAACCCCGAACCGAACCGAACCGAACCGAACCGAACCGAACCGACCGAACCGAACCGAACGACCAACCGAACCGAACCGACCACCGAACCGAACCGAACCGAACCGAACCGAACCGAACCGAACCGAACCGAACCGAACCGAACCGAACCGAACCGAACCGAACCGAACCGAACCGAACCGAACCGAACCGAACCGAACCGAACCGAACCGAACCGAACCGAACCGAACCGAACCGAACCAACCGAACCGAACGAACCGAACCGAACCGAACCGAACCGAACCGAACCGAACCGAACCGAACCGAACCGAACCGAACCGAACCGAACCGACCCGAACCGAACCGAACCGAACCGAACCGAACCGAACCGAACCGAACCGAACCGAACCGAACCGAACCGAACCGAACCGAACCGAACCGAACGAACCGAACCGAACCGAACCGAACCGAACCGAACCGAACCGAACCGAACCGAACCGAACCGAACCGACCGAACCGACCGAACCGAACCGAACCAACCGAACCGAACCGAACCGAACCGAACCAACCGAACCGACCGAACCGAACCGAACCGAACCGAACCGAACCGACCCGAACCGAACCGAACCGAACCGAACCGAACCGAACCGAACCGAACCGAACCGAACCGAACCGAACCGAACCGAACCGAACCGAACCGAACCGAACCGAACCGAACCGACCGAACCGAACCGAACCGAACCGAACCGAACCGAACCGAACCGAACGAACCGAACCGAACCGAACCGAACCGAACCGAACCGAACCGAACCGAACCGAACCGAACCGAACCGAACCGAACCGAACCGAACCGAACCGACCGAACCGAACCGAACCGAACCGAACCGAACCGAACCGAACCGAACCGAACCGAACCGAACCGAACCGAACCGAACCGAACCGAACCGAACCGAACCGAACCGAACCGAACCGAACCGAACCGAACCGAACCGAACCGAACCGAACCGACCGAACCGAACCGAACCGACCGAACCGAACCGAACCGAACCGAACCGAACCGAACCGAACCGAACCGAACCGAACCGAACCGAACCGAACCGAACCGAACCGAACCGAACCGAACCGAACCGAACCGAACCGAACCGAACCGAACCGAACCGAACCGAACCGAACCGAACCGAACCGAACCGAACCGAACCGAACCGAACCGAACCGAACCGAACCGAACCGAACCGAACCGAACCGAACCGAACCGAACCGAACCGAACCGAACCGAACCGAACCGAACCGAACCGAACCGAACCGAACCGAACCGAACCGAACCGAACCGAACCGAACCGAACCGAACCGAACCGAACCGAACCGAACCGAACCGAACCGAACCGAACCGAACCGAACCGAACCGAACCGAACCGAACCGAACCGAACCGAACCGAACCGAACCGAACCGAACCGAACCGAACCGAACCGAACCGAACCGAACCGAACCGAACCGAACCGAACCGAACCGAACCGAACCGAACCGAACCGAACCGAACCGAACCGAACCGAACCGAACCGAACCGAACCGAACCGAACCGAACCGACCGAACCGAACCGAACCGAACCGAACCGAACCGAACCGAACCGAACCGAACCGAACCGAACCGAACCGACCGAACCGAACCGAACCGAACCGAACCGAACCGAACCGAACCGAACCGAACCGAACCGAACCGAACCGAACCGAACCGAACCGAACCGAACCGAACCGAACCGAACCGAACCGAACCGAACCGAACCGAACCGAACCGAACCGAACCGAACCGAACCGAACCGAACCGAACCGAACCGAACCGAACCGAACCGAACCGAACCGAACCGAACCGAACCGAACCGAACCGAACCGAACCGAACCGAACCGAACCGAACCGAACCGAACCGAACCGAACCGAACCGAACCGAACCGAACCGAACCGAACCGAACCGAACCGAACCGAACCGAACCGAACCGAACCGAACCGAACCGAACCGAACCGAACCGAACCGAACCGAACCGAACCGACCGAACCGAACCGAACCGAACCGAACCGAACCGAACCGAACCGAACCGAACCGAACCGAACCGAACCGAACCGAACCGAACCGAACCGAACCGAACCGAACCGAACCGAACCGAACCGAACCGAACCGAACCGAACCGAACCGAACCGAACCGAACCGAACCGAACCGAACCGAACCGAACCGAACCGAACCGAACCGAACCGAACCGAACCGAACCGAACCGAACCGAACCGAACCGAACCGAACCGAACCGAACCGAACCGAACCGAACCGAACCGAACCGAACCGAACCGAACCGAACCGAACCGAACCGAACCGAACCGAACCGAACCGAACCGAACCGAACCGAACCGAACCGAACCGAACCGAACCGAACCGAACCGAACCGAACCGAACCGAACCGAACCGAACCGAACCGAACCGAACCGAACCGAACCGAACCGAACCGAACCGAACCGAACCGAACCGAACCGAACCGAACCGAACCGAACCGAACCGAACCGAACCGAACCGAACCGAACCGAACCGAACCGAACCGAACCGAACCGAACCGAACCGAACCGAACCGAACCGAACCGAACCGAACCGAACCGAACCGAACCGAACCGAACCGAACCGAACCGAACCGAACCGAACCGAACCGAACCGAACCGAACCGAACCGAACCGAACCGAACCGAACCGAACCGAACCGAACCGAACCGAACCGAACCGAACCGAACCGAACCGAACCGAACCGAACCGAACCGAACCGAACCGAACCGAACCGAACCGAACCGAACCGAACCGAACCGAACCGAACCGAACCGAACCGAACCGAACCGAACCGAACCGAACCGAACCGAACCGAACCGAACCGAACCGAACCGAACCGAACCGAACCGAACCGAACCGAACCGAACCGAACCGAACCGAACCGAACCGAACCGAACCGAACCGAACCGAACCGAACCGAACCGAACCGAACCGAACCGAACCGAACCGAACCGAACCGAACCGAACCGAACCGAACCGAACCGAACCGAACCGAACCGAACCGAACCGAACCGAACCGAACCGAACCGAACCGAACCGAACCGAACCGAACCGAACCGAACCGAACCGAACCGAACCGAACCGAACCGAACCGAACCGAACCGAACCGAACCGAACCGAACCGAACCGAACCGAACCGAACCGAACCGAACCGAACCGAACCGAACCGAACCGAACCGAACCGAACCGAACCGAACCGAACCGAACCGAACCGAACCGAACCGAACCGAACCGAACCGAACCGAACCGAACCGAACCGAACCGAACCGAACCGAACCGAACCGAACCGAACCGAACCGAACCGAACCGAACCGAACCGAACCGAACCGAACCGAACCGAACCGAACCGAACCGAACCGAACCGAACCGAACCGAACCGAACCGAACCGAACCGAACCGAACCGAACCGAACCGAACCGAACCGAACCGAACCGAACCGAACCGAACCGAACCGAACCGAACCGAACCGAACCGAACCGAACCGAACCGAACCGAACCGAACCGAACCGAACCGAACCGAACCGAACCGAACCGAACCGAACCGAACCGAACCGAACCGAACCGAACCGAACCGAACCGAACCGAACCGAACCGAACCGAACCGAACCGAACCGAACCGAACCGAACCGAACCGAACCGAACCGAACCGAACCGAACCGAACCGAACCGAACCGAACCGAACCGAACCGAACCGAACCGAACCGAACCGAACCGAACCGAACCGAACCGAACCGAACCGAACCGAACCGAACCGAACCGAACCGAACCGAACCGAACCGAACCGAACCGAACCGAACCGAACCGAACCGAACCGAACCGAACCGAACCGAACCGAACCGAACCGAACCGAACCGAACCGAACCGAACCGAACCGAACCGAACCGAACCGAACCGAACCGAACCGAACCGAACCGAACCGAACCGAACCGAACCGAACCGAACCGAACCGAACCGAACCGAACCGAACCGAACCGAACCGAACCGAACCGAACCGAACCGAACCGAACCGAACCGAACCGAACCGAACCGAACCGAACCGAACCGAACCGAACCGAACCGAACCGAACCGAACCGAACCGAACCGAACCGAACCGAACCGAACCGAACCGAACCGAACCGAACCGAACCGAACCGAACCGAACCGAACCGAACCGAACCGAACCGAACCGAACCGAACCGAACCGAACCGAACCGAACCGAACCGAACCGAACCGAACCGAACCGAACCGAACCGAACCGAACCGAACCGAACCGAACCGAACCGAACCGAACCGAACCGAACCGAACCGAACCGAACCGAACCGAACCGAACCGAACCGAACCGAACCGAACCGAACCGAACCGAACCGAACCGAACCGAACCGAACCGAACCGAACCGAACCGAACCGAACCGAACCGAACCGAACCGAACCGAACCGAACCGAACCGAACCGAACCGAACCGAACCGAACCGAACCGAACCGAACCGAACCGAACCGAACCGAACCGAACCGAACCGAACCGAACCGAACCGAACCGAACCGAACCGAACCGAACCGAACCGAACCGAACCGAACCGAACCGAACCGAACCGAACCGAACCGAACCGAACCGAACCGAACCGAACCGAACCGAACCGAACCGAACCGAACCGAACCGAACCGAACCGAACCGAACCGAACCGAACCGAACCGAACCGAACCGAACCGAACCGAACCGAACCGAACCGAACCGAACCGAACCGAACCGAACCGAACCGAACCGAACCGAACCGAACCGAACCGAACCGAACCGAACCGAACCGAACCGAACCGAACCGAACCGAACCGAACCGAACCGAACCGAACCGAACCGAACCGAACCGAACCGAACCGAACCGAACCGAACCGAACCGAACCGAACCGAACCGAACCGAACCGAACCGAACCGAACCGAACCGAACCGAACCGAACCGAACCGAACCGAACCGAACCGAACCGAACCGAACCGAACCGAACCGAACCGAACCGAACCGAACCGAACCGAACCGAACCGAACCGAACCGAACCGAACCGAACCGAACCGAACCGAACCGAACCGAACCGAACCGAACCGAACCGAACCGAACCGAACCGAACCGAACCGAACCGAACCGAACCGAACCGAACCGAACCGAACCGAACCGAACCGAACCGAACCGAACCGAACCGAACCGAACCGAACCGAACCGAACCGAACCGAACCGAACCGAACCGAACCGAACCGAACCGAACCGAACCGAACCGAACCGAACCGAACCGAACCGAACCGAACCGAACCGAACCGAACCGAACCGAACCGAACCGAACCGAACCGAACCGAACCGAACCGAACCGAACCGAACCGAACCGAACCGAACCGAACCGAACCGAACCGAACCGAACCGAACCGAACCGAACCGAACCGAACCGAACCGAACCGAACCGAACCGAACCGAACCGAACCGAACCGAACCGAACCGAACCGAACCGAACCGAACCGAACCGAACCGAACCGAACCGAACCGAACCGAACCGAACCGAACCGAACCGAACCGAACCGAACCGAACCGAACCGAACCGAACCGAACCGAACCGAACCGAACCGAACCGAACCGAACCGAACCGAACCGAACCGAACCGAACCGAACCGAACCGAACCGAACCGAACCGAACCGAACCGAACCGAACCGAACCGAACCGAACCGAACCGAACCGAACCGAACCGAACCGAACCGAACCGAACCGAACCGAACCGAACCGAACCGAACCGAACCGAACCGAACCGAACCGAACCGAACCGAACCGAACCGAACCGAACCGAACCGAACCGAACCGAACCGAACCGAACCGAACCGAACCGAACCGAACCGAACCGAACCGAACCGAACCGAACCGAACCGAACCGAACCGAACCGAACCGAACCGAACCGAACCGAACCGAACCGAACCGAACCGAACCGAACCGAACCGAACCGAACCGAACCGAACCGAACCGAACCGAACCGAACCGAACCGAACCGAACCGAACCGAACCGAACCGAACCGAACCGAACCGAACCGAACCGAACCGAACCGAACCGAACCGAACCGAACCGAACCGAACCGAACCGAACCGAACCGAACCGAACCGAACCGAACCGAACCGAACCGAACCGAACCGAACCGAACCGAACCGAACCGAACCGAACCGAACCGAACCGAACCGAACCGAACCGAACCGAACCGAACCGAACCGAACCGAACCGAACCGAACCGAACCGAACCGAACCGAACCGAACCGAACCGAACCGAACCGAACCGAACCGAACCGAACCGAACCGAACCGAACCGAACCGAACCGAACCGAACCGAACCGAACCGAACCGAACCGAACCGAACCGAACCGAACCGAACCGAACCGAACCGAACCGAACCGAACCGAACCGAACCGAACCGAACCGAACCGAACCGAACCGAACCGAACCGAACCGAACCGAACCGAACCGAACCGAACCGAACCGAACCGAACCGAACCGAACCGAACCGAACCGAACCGAACCGAACCGAACCGAACCGAACCGAACCGAACCGAACCGAACCGAACCGAACCGAACCGAACCGAACCGAACCGAACCGAACCGAACCGAACCGAACCGAACCGAACCGAACCGAACCGAACCGAACCGAACCGAACCGAACCGAACCGAACCGAACCGAACCGAACCGAACCGAACCGAACCGAACCGAACCGAACCGAACCGAACCGAACCGAACCGAACCGAACCGAACCGAACCGAACCGAACCGAACCGAACCGAACCGAACCGAACCGAACCGAACCGAACCGAACCGAACCGAACCGAACCGAACCGAACCGAACCGAACCGAACCGAACCGAACCGAACCGAACCGAACCGAACCGAACCGAACCGAACCGAACCGAACCGAACCGAACCGAACCGAACCGAACCGAACCGAACCGAACCGAACCGAACCGAACCGAACCGAACCGAACCGAACCGAACCGAACCGAACCGAACCGAACCGAACCGAACCGAACCGAACCGAACCGAACCGAACCGAACCGAACCGAACCGAACCGAACCGAACCGAACCGAACCGAACCGAACCGAACCGAACCGAACCGAACCGAACCGAACCGAACCGAACCGAACCGAACCGAACCGAACCGAACCGAACCGAACCGAACCGAACCGAACCGAACCGAACCGAACCGAACCGAACCGAACCGAACCGAACCGAACCGAACCGAACCGAACCGAACCGAACCGAACCGAACCGAACCGAACCGAACCGAACCGAACCGAACCGAACCGAACCGAACCGAACCGAACCGAACCGAACCGAACCGAACCGAACCGAACCGAACCGAACCGAACCGAACCGAACCGAACCGAACCGAACCGAACCGAACCGAACCGAACCGAACCGAACCGAACCGAACCGAACCGAACCGAACCGAACCGAACCGAACCGAACCGAACCGAACCGAACCGAACCGAACCGAACCGAACCGAACCGAACCGAACCGAACCGAACCGAACCGAACCGAACCGAACCGAACCGAACCGAACCGAACCGAACCGAACCGAACCGAACCGAACCGAACCGAACCGAACCGAACCGAACCGAACCGAACCGAACCGAACCGAACCGAACCGAACCGAACCGAACCGAACCGAACCGAACCGAACCGAACCGAACCGAACCGAACCGAACCGAACCGAACCGAACCGAACCGAACCGAACCGAACCGAACCGAACCGAACCGAACCGAACCGAACCGAACCGAACCGAACCGAACCGAACCGAACCGAACCGAACCGAACCGAACCGAACCGAACCGAACCGAACCGAACCGAACCGAACCGAACCGAACCGAACCGAACCGAACCGAACCGAACCGAACCGAACCGAACCGAACCGAACCGAACCGAACCGAACCGAACCGAACCGAACCGAACCGAACCGAACCGAACCGAACCGAACCGAACCGAACCGAACCGAACCGAACCGAACCGAACCGAACCGAACCGAACCGAACCGAACCGAACCGAACCGAACCGAACCGAACCGAACCGAACCGAACCGAACCGAACCGAACCGAACCGAACCGAACCGAACCGAACCGAACCGAACCGAACCGAACCGACCGAACCGAACCGAACCGAACCGAACCGAACCGAACCGAACCGAACCGAACCGAACCGAACCGAACCGAACCGAACCGAACCGAACCGAACCGAACCGAACCGAACCGAACCGAACCGAACCGAACCGAACCGAACCGAACCGAACCGAACCGAACCGAACCGAACCGAACCGAACCGAACCGAACCGAACCGAACCGAACCGAACCGAACCGAACCGAACCGAACCGAACCGAACCGAACCGAACCGAACCGAACCGAACCGAACCGAACCGAACCGAACCGAACCGAACCGAACCGAACCGAACCGAACCGAACCGAACCGAACCGAACCGAACCGAACCGAACCGAACCGAACCGAACCGAACCGAACCGAACCGAACCGAACCGAACCGAACCGAACCGAACCGAACCGAACCGAACCGAACCGAACCGAACCGAACCGAACCGAACCGAACCGAACCGAACCGAACCGAACCGAACCGAACCGAACCGAACCGAACCGAACCGAACCGAACCGAACCGAACCGAACCGAACCGAACCGAACCGAACCGAACCGACCGAACCGAACCGAACCGAACCGAACCGAACCGACCGAACCGACCGAACCGAACCGAACCGAACCGAACCGAACCGAACCGAACCGAACCGAACCGAACCGAACCGAACCGAACCGAACCGAACCGAACCGAACCGAACCGAACCGAACCGAACCGAACCGAACCGAACCGAACCGAACCGAACCGAACCGAACCGAACCGAACCGAACCGAACCGAACCGAACCGAACCGAACCGAACCGAACCGAACCGAACCGAACCGAACCGAACCGAACCGAACCGAACCGAACCGAACCGAACCGAACCGAACCGAACCGAACCGAACCGAACCGAACCGACCCGAACCGAACCGAACCGAACCGAACCGAACCGAACCGAACCGAACCGAACCGAACCGAACCGAACCGAACCGAACCGAACAACCGAACCTAACCGAACCGAACCGAACCGAACCGAACACCGAACCGAACCGAACCGACCAACCGAACCGACCCGAACCGAACCGAACCGAACCAACCGAACAACCGAACCGAACCGAACCGAACCGAACCGAACGAACCGAACCCGAACCGAACCTAACCGAACCGAACCGAACCGAACCGAACCGACCGAACCGAACCGAACCGAACCGAACCGAACCGAACCGAACCGAACCGAACCGAACCGAACCGAACCGAACCGAACCGAACCGAACCGAACCGAACCGAACCGAACCGAACCGAACCGAACCGACCGAACCGAACCGAACCGAACCGAACCGAACCGAACCGAACCGAACCGACCGAACCGAACCGACCGAACCGAACCGAACCGAACCGAACCGAACCGAACCGAACCGAACCGAACCGAACCGAACCGAACCGAACCGAACCGAACCGAACCGAACCGAACCGAACCGAACCGAACCGAACCGAACCGAACCGAACCGAACCGAACCGAACCGCCGACCGAACCGAACCGAACCGCCGAACCGAACCGAACCGAACCGAACCGAACCGAACCGACCCCGAACCGAACCGAACGAACCAACCGAACCGAACCGAACCGAACCGAACCGAACCGAACCGAACCGAACCGACCGAACCGAACCGAACCGAACCGAACCGAACCGAACCGAACCGAACCGAACCGAACCGAACCGAACCGAACCGAACCGAACCGAACCGAACCGAACCGAACCGAACCGAACCGAACCGACCCGAACCGAACCGAACCGAACCGAACCGAACCGAACCGAACCGAACCACCGAACCGAACCGAACCGAACCGAACCGAACCGAACCGAACCGAACCGAACCGAACCGAACCGAACCGAACCGAACCGAACCGAACCGACCAACCGAACCGACCGAACCGAACCGAACCGAACCGAACCGAACCGAACCCGAACCGAACCGAACCGAACCGAACCGAACCGAACCGAACCGAACCGAACCGAACCGAACCGAACCGAACCGAACCGAACCGAACCGAACCGAACCGAACCAACCGAACCGAACCGACCGAACCGAACCGAACCGAACCGAACCGAACCGACCCCAACCGAACCGAACCGAACCGAACCGAACCGAACCGAACCGAACCGAACCGAACCGAACCGAACCGAACCGAACCGAACCGAACCGAACCGAACCGAACCGAACCGAACCGAACCGACCCGAACCGAACCGAACCGAACCGAACCGAACCGAACCGAACCGAACCGAACCGAACCGACCGACCGAACCGAACCGAACCGAACCGAACCGAACCAACCGAACCAACCGAACCGAACCGAACCGAACCGAACCGAACCGAACCGAACCGAACCGAACCGAACCGAACCGAACCGAACCGAACCGAACCGAACCGAACCGAACCGAACCGAAAACCGAACCGAACCAACCGAACCGAACCGAACCGAACCGAACCGAACCGAACCGAACCGAACCGAACCGAACCGAACCGAACCGAACCGAACCGAACCGAACCGAACCGAACCGACCGAACCGAACCGAACCGAACCGAACCGAACCGAACCGAACCGAACGAACCGAACCGAACCGAACCGAACCGAACCGAACCGAACCGAACCGAACCGAACCGAACCGAAACCGACCGAACCGAACCGAACCGAACCGAACCGAACCGAACCGAACCGAACCCCGACCCGAACCGAACCGAACCGAACCGAACCGAACCGAACCGAACCGAACCGAACCGAACCGAACCGACCGAACCGAACCGAACCGAACCGAACCGAACCGAACCGAACCGAACCAACCGAACCGAAAACCGAACCGAAAAACCGAACCGAACCGAACCGACCCAAACCGAACCGAACCGAACCGAACCGACCGAACCAACCGAACCGACCGAACCGAACCGAACCGAACCGAACCGAACCGAACCGAACCGAACCGAACCGAACCGAACCGAACCGAACCGAACCGACCGAACCGAACCGAACCGAACCGAACCGACCGAACCGACCGAACCGAACCGAACCGAACCGAACCGAACCGAACCGAACCGACCGAACCGAACCGAACCGAACCGAACCGAACCGAACCGAACCGAACCGAACCGAACCGAACCAACCGAACCGAACCGAACCGAACCGAACCGAACCGAACCGAACCGAACCGAACCGACCGAACCGAACCGAACCGAACCGAACCGAACCGAACGAACCGAACGAACCGAACCGAACCGAACCGAACCGAACCGAACCGAACCGAACCGAACGAACCGAACCGAACCGAACCGAACCGAACCGAACCGACCGAACCGAACCGAACCGAACCGAACCGAACCGAACCGAACCGAACCGAACCGAACCGAACCGACCGAACCGAACCGAACCGAACCGAACCGAACCGAACCGAACCGAACCGAACCGAACCGAACCGAACCGAACCGAACCGAACCGAACCGAACCGAACCGAACCGAACCGAACCGAACCGAACCGAACCGAAACCGAACCGAACCGAACCGAACCGAACCGACCGAACCGAACCGAACCGAACCGAACCGAACCGAACCGAACCGAACCGAACCAACCGAACCGAACCGAACCGAACCGAACCGAACCGAACCGAACCGACCGAACCAAAACCGAACCGAACCGAACCGAACCGAACCGAACCGAACCGACCGAACCGAACCGAACCGACCCAACCGAACCGACCGAACCGAACCGAACCGAAACCGAACCGAACCGAACCGAACCGACCCGAACCGAACCGAACCGAACCGAACCGAACCGAACCGAACCGAACCGAACCGACCGAACCAACCGAACCGAACCGAACCGA
>WNGS01065426.1:0-10026 GCA_020271785.1 Procambarus virginalis
TATGAATGAAATTCAAGCTGCAGATAATATAACGGATATTACCACAAACTCGGAAGACTTTGAAAGAGAAATTGACAATATGCCCATGCACTCAGCCCCTGGGCCTGACTCATGGAATTCAATATTCATAAAGAAATGTAAAGTACCAGTAGCGAGAGCACTCAGCGTAATATGGAGAAAGAGCCTGGATACAGGGGAGATACCAGCAGCACTTAAATCTGCAGATATAGCTCCGTTGCACAAGGGGGGGGAGTAAGCCTTGGCAAAAAATTATAGGCCAGTTGCACTAACATCACACATAATAAAAGTGTTTGAAAGAGTGATTAGGAATCAAATTTCTAGTTTATGGAAAACAATGAATTGCACAATCCAGGACAACATGGATTTAGAGCGGGAAGATCCTGTCTGTCACAGTACTCAACCACTATGACAAAATCACAGAAGCCCTAGAAGAAAAGCAAAATGCAGATGTTGTATACACAGACTTTGCAAAGGCTTTCGACAAATGTGACCATGGGGTGATAGCTCACAAAATGAGGTCAATGGGAATAACTGGAAAAGTAGGACGCTGGATACTCAATTTCCTGTCGAACAGAACACAAAGAGTAACAGTCAATCAGATAAAATCGAGTCCAAGCGATGTTAAAAGCTCTGTACCTCAAGGTACAGTCCTTGCACCGCTACTGTTCCTTATTCTCATATCTGATATAGACAAAAAAATACACGTCACAGCTTCGTGTCATCCTTCGCAGATGACACAAAAATCAGCATGAAAATTACCTCTGCTGAAGACATTGAAAAACTACAAACAGATGTCAACAAAGTTTTCGATTGGGCAGCAGAAATAATATGATGTTTAACAGTGATAAATTTCAGGTACTCAGGTACGGCAAAAATGAGGATCTGAAACATAATACAGGGTACAAAACACAATCAAATTTCCCATAGTAGAAAACAGCATGTCAAGGATTTGGGAATAATGATGCGACGATCTAACGTTTAGGGAGCATAACCAAGCAAATATCGCATCAGCCAGAAAAATGATCGGATGGATTACGAGAACTTTCAAATCCAGGGATCCCATCACAATGGTTGTACTCTTCAAGTCACTTGTGTTGTCCCGTCTCGAATACTGCTCAGTACTCACTTCCCCCTTCAGAGCAGGAGAGATTGCTGAAATAGAGGGAATACAGAGAACATATACGGCACGCATAGACGAGATAAAACACCTAATTATTGGGATCGTCTCAAAGCTCTCCAAATGTACTCTCTAGAAAGGAGACGAGAGAGATACCAATAATATACACGTGGAAAATACTGGAGGGCCAGGTCCCAAATCTACACAGTAAAATAACAACGTACTGGAGTGAACGATATGGAAGAAAATGCAAGATTGAACCAGTGAAGAGCAGAGGTGCCATAGGCACAATCAGAGAACACTATAAACATCAGAGGTCCGCGGTTGTTCAACGTCCTCCCAGCGACTATAAGAAATATTGCCGGAACAACCGTGGACATCTTCAAGAGAAAACTGGACTGTTTCCTAAGAGAAGTCCCGGATCAGCCGGGCTGTGTGGGTATGGGCTCGCGGGCCGCTCCAAGCAACAGCCTGGTGGATCAAACTCTCACAAGTCGAGCCTGGCCTGGCCGGGCTTGGGGAGTAGAAGAACTCCCAGAAACCCCATCAACCAGGTATCAACCAGGGAGGATAATATATGACAATATAACAGAGGTGACATATATCAATGACAATATAACAAGCGGTTACACACATATAATGACAATATAACAAGAGGTTACATATATATAATGACAATATAACAAGAGGTTACACACATATATGACAATATAACAAGAGGTTACACATATAATGACAATATAACAAGAGGTTACCACACATATATGACAACTATAACAAGAGGTTACACACATATAATGACAATATAACAAGAGGTTACACACATAATGACAATATAACAAGAGGTTACACACATATAATGAAAATATAATATGAGATACACATATATAATAAAATATAACAAGAGGTTACGGCAACACGAAAGGCAATAATCTTCAAGGGAATGCTCGGAGAAATATATTTATACAAGATCAGGTAATTGTCTGTGGCTGTGTGTTAGACTTATCGACTCTCAGCCGCGGAGGGTTTTTCTGGCAGCCATAATACCTGCCCAAACAACCAGAGTAAATACAAAAGTACACATTGGAGAGCATGTACACCGCGTTGAGGGGAAGAGTGGATATGTTGCACCTCTCAGCGAATGAATTCCTCTCTCAGCTCGTTATGTACATGATGATATTGATAGTTCGTGAAGGTATGTACAGTTCTTGTGTACTGCGAGGCTAGGGTGTCAAACTTAACCACTCTTTATAGCCAAACTGAGCGCCCGCATTGTCAAACTTAACCACTGTTTATAACCAAACGCAGAGACCACCGTGTCAAACACAACTACTCCTTATAACCAAACAGAGAGACCATTGTGGTCAAACTTAGTCACTCTTTATAACCAAACAAAGAGTCCAAGGTGTCAAACATAACCACTCTATATAACCAAACAGAGAGCCCACGGGGTCAAACATAGCCACTCTTTATAACCAAACAGAGAGACCGTGGGGTCAAACACATGCTCTCATAATAATCAAACATGATTTAGAAGAACGCTGAAAACGTTTTGAGACTATTTGCTTTAAACGCTTTCTTGTGTATAATCTTGAGTTCATGTTTATTTTTTGGCTAATGGCTTGAGGTAAGGGGGAAGTTTTTTGGTTAATGGAAGTTAACTTAATTAATAATAATTTTAATTATTTGGTTATTTTTTGGTTAATGGCAAGGGGAGGTTATTGGTTTATTTGAGAGGGGCAACGGGAAGTTTTTGGGTTAATGGAGAAAGGTAAAGTGAGTTTTTTGGTTGAATGAAGTGAAGCAAGGGGTGATATTTTGGTTAAGGGAGAGAGACAAAGGGTTGTTGTTTGGCCAATGCAACGAAGTATGTGTTTTAGGTCCTATCTTGCTTCTGGTGTACACGGACTACCTATTTGATGGACTTCTGGGATGAAGATGCCCCGTAGCTCACGAACACAATGAACAACTTGACTAATGTTTAGCATATAACAGGAATATGGAATTATTAAAAACGTAGTTTTTAACCCTTGCGAGTTTGCAATAATAACTTATGATCTTACTATAGTTATCGGTCTAGGAAGCCTAATTGACTTGGATATCTTTAATAAACCAAAACGAGGTCGAATGAAAAGAACAGTTTTGAAGGAAAAAACTTAGTGCTCTAATTGTATTCATAAAGTTAAGAGTGAGAAATAACGTAATTACGAAAGAATTATTGAACTTTAAACGGGGTCTAAAGTACAGCTTTTCTATAATGTCTGTCATGGTCAGAAACGGCTGCGGGCTGTAGTCAATCATAAGCCTTTTACTGGAATGTGGACTGAGAGTGGTGTGGTAGTACCAGGAAATGCCTACCATGACTCAAACCTTCTGACTGATGAATTCGATCTGTGTTTTTATTTTTTCTCAAACCAATATCCTTCTTTCAGATCAAAACGTATCCGTCCTTTCGGTGTATAAAACTTGTGTTACATGGTCTTCCTTCGATTATGGCTTAATTCTTGCCTTGTATATAAAGAAGGTTCTGATGAGAACAATGTAATATATCCTCGTTTCTACACCTTCTTTTTTCTCAATATAATTATAAGAATAGTGTTAAAACATTTAATTCTACGGTTTAATAGTAATGCCATAAATTATATACCATATCGGAACGTTAATGCCTTAAATAAATGATTCTGTCCATTTATATATAAATTAGTTTGCTAATACTAGAAGAGAACGTTTTTATAATGTCACGGTCCTCATTAGCCCACCAGCTAATCCTTTAATCTATAATCCGTAGAGCAGTTTCTATATAAGTTTAGTTGTCTGGAATTCGTGCAGCTGTGGAAGTGTGAATTATTTACAATGGTCTGCATATTACACTGGGTTAACATCATGTTACTGGACCATGGAAGCCAATCATATTGTGCACTAACTATGTACCGCATTCCACGACCCTTTCAGAAGTCTTAGTGTGAATATCAGTACCAAGAATATCTCTGCAGAGTGGCGAGAGACATTGCTGGAACGTGGGATATTCTCTCAATTACGAGGGGTAAAGAACTGTCATTGACAGCAGGGAGAATAAGTGTTATATGCTCCGTGCGGAGACCCCTCTACCAACACCTAAGATGCACAGCAGTAAATGCAGAGACTGTTGTATATATATTGCATGATTGCTTTTTAAAATTATCAGTCATGAACTGGAGCTCACTGTTGAGTCTTATTGATGAAGTCAGAGCCCATGTCTGAGTTGGCGACTTTGAGGAGCATTGAATAAACTCGATTAAGGTTCAGTGTTGACCAGGAAAAATATATAATTAACTTTGACAAGGAACTGATGATCCACATTAACCGTGTTAATGGAGCGCTGCGCTGAGTCTGATGAGACGAAATGTGTGGCGTCGTGACGTCACTGTAATTCATAGCAACCTTTATCCCCAGTCAGCACCCACGGTACAGGCAGGTGGTGTGAGGATGTACTCTCCTAGTTGTGCTTGTGGGGGTTGAGCTTTGGCTCTTATGACCCGCCTCTCAACGGTCAATCAACTGGTAAAACAATTCTGAGCCTCTTGGGCTCTTATCAAATCTGCATTTGAAACTGTGTATGGAGTCTGCCTCCATCACATAACTGCCTAATGTATTCTATTTGTTAACTACTCTGACACTGAAAAAAATAATTCTAATGTCTCTGTGGCTCATTTGGGTACTCAGTTTCCACCTGTGTCCGTGTTCCATCCGTGCTAAATAGTTTGTCTTTGTCCACCTTGTCAGTTCCCCTGAGAATTTTGTAGGCGGTTATCATGTCCCCCCTTACTCTTCTGTCTTTCAGGGACAGGAGTCTTAACATCCATAGGCTTTCCTTGTAGCTCATACCTCTCAATTCTTGGACTAGTCTGATGGCATACCTCTGAATCTTTACTAACTTTGTCTTGTGTTTAACTAGGACTCCAGGCTGGAGCGACTAACTCAAAGATTGGTCTGACGTAAGTGTTCTGAACGTCCTGAACAAGGTCCTAAACGATTCCTTACACAAGTTTCTTCTTCTTGGCAGTTCTTATGCTGGCCAATCTAGCATAAGCCGCTGATGATATCCTTTTGATGTGGGCCTCTGGGGATAGCTTCAGTGTGATATCAGACCCCAGATCTTTCTATTTGACTCTAGAAGGATTTCACCTCCCAGAACCTTGTGTTCAGCGTTCTGCTCCCTTCGCTTAATTTCATTACTTTACACTTTCCTGAGTTAAACTTTAGTAGCCATTTTCTAGACCACTCCTCCAGTTTGTGTAGGTCGTCCTGTAGTCTCTGTCTATCTTCATCTGTCTTGATTCTTCTCATAATTTTTGCATCAGCAGTAAACATTGAGAGGAATAAGTCTATAGCCTCTGGAAGATCGTTTACATATATTAATAACAAGACAGGTCCAAGTAAAGTGCTCTGTGGGTCTCTGCTGGTGACATCTCACCACTCTGATGTCTCCTCCCTCACCGTTACTCGCTGTCTCCTGCTGCTGAGCTATTCCCTTATCCAGTGAAGCACGTTACCCTTTACACCTACCTGTTTCTCCAACATTTGTAAGAACCTTTTATGGGGGTACTATGTAAAAAGCTTTCCAAAAGTCCAAGAAAATGCAGTCTACCCACCCTTCTCTTTCTTGTCAAATTTTTGTTGCTTGGTCATAGAATTCTGTTAAACTTGTGAGGCACGATTGACCATCTCTGAACACATGCTGGTGGTGTGTTTCAAAGTTATTTCTCTCCAGATGCTCTGCGAGCCTTTTCCACGCGATCTTTTCCGCCATCTTGCATGGTAGAGAAAGTTAGAGAAACTGACCTGTAGTTCAGTGCCTCCTGCCTGTCCCCCTTTTAGTGTATCGGAACTACATTAGCTTTCTTCCAACTTTCTGGTAGGTCTATTGTTTCCAGTGACCTGTTATACACCATAGAGAGTGATACACAATATGCGTCTACACCTTCCTTTAGTATTCATGGTGAGATTCTATCAGGTTCAACAGCCTTTGTCAAATTCAGCTACAACAGATTCCTTTTGACTTCATCACTGGTGAGCTCAAATTCCTCCAAGGTTGTTTGGTTTGCCGCCTCCTCTCCTAGTACAGGGACTTCTCCTTGCTTTACTGTGAAGACCACCTGGAATCTCTTGTTGAGTTCTTCACACACCTTGTCATTCTCTGTGTATCTGTACTCCTTTTTTTAGTTTCATTACTTGTTTTCACTGTTGTTTTCCTCTTGATGTGGCTGCGGAGCAGTTTTGGTTGGGTCTTGGCTTTACTTGCACTGTCATTTTCATACTGTCTCTCTGCTTCTCTCCTCACTCTGAGGTACTCATTTCTAGCCCTCTGGTATCTCTTCCTGCTATCTGGTGATCTGTTATTCTTGTAGTTTTTTATGTTCTTGTACTCAATTACTTCTCTACCTTACATTCTTCATTGAACCATGGATTCTTCTGTTGCTTTCCATTTCTCTCCTTTTGGGTCGGAATAAACCTGTCTGCAGCTTCTTAACACTTCTGGGTGACGTAGTCCATCATATCCAGTACAGACTTTTCTCTGAGTTGTATTTCTCCATGGAATTCTCATTAGGAAGTTCCTCATCTCTGCATATTTTCCTCTCCCGTAATTCAGCCTTATTCTTCCCTATCCCTTCCTTGGATACGTTATCCCTACCTACTCCAGATACTCACATACCAATATTGCAATACAGCAATATGTGTACTGCTGATGTTGGTAGAAGGTGTATGTGTATTGTTGATGCTGGTAGATGTATGTATATTGTTCATGCTGGTAGAAGGTGCGGTTATATGTATTGCTGATGGTGGTAGATGTATGTATAATGGTTGTACTCAAAGGTGTGATTATGTATACTCCTTTGCACGATGGTAACCTGGTTATGTATCAAAGCAAGTTCAGAATAGTGATGTGTTATGTAATTATTGTAAAGGGATAAGAAGTAAATAAACTAAAGAACACCGACAGTGTTCTTTATCAATATAAATAAAAATGGAAATGTTCGTTTGTGCATAACCGCTAATCTCCAAAAGTTCTTCACCAATTGCTTTGCATTTTTAACACAACGGTCCATTCGCATCCGAGCAGGTTTTTATATACATACTATATAGATGTCACGTCTGTGACGGAAAAAAACATGCTTTTCAGAAAAACTTTGTTTTCATTGAGGGAAATCTTCGAAACCTCTTACCGATTGCTTTGAAATTTTGACACGACGTTGCATTCAAATAGGGCATCTTTTTATATATCTACTATATAAATGCCTCAGCTGTGACAGGAAAAAAACATGTGTTTTTTGAAAAACAGCGCCACCTGTTGGAAGTAAGAGCAACACACGCTGTAATTTCCGAAAGTTCTTCACCGATAGTTTGAAATGTGACACAACGTTGCATTCGAGTAGTTGCATCTTTTTATATACCTACTGTACAGATGCCACCTCTGGACAGGTAAAAACATTCGTTTTTGAGAAACAGCGCCATCTGTTGCACATAAAAGCAACATGCACGTAATACTAAATATGTCAAAAATTCCATTTCAATGTTTCCGGTTGCATTAATTAATTTTTTTATCATAGATTCGCCGTTTATTTATTTTTTATTGAATTATTTTTGGTGTGACAATTGTGTTGCGAATTCAGCTGTGTTGTCTTACCATGACGATCATTACACTGCGTGAACTAGGAAGGTATACACTGCCACACACCTGTGGGGACAAGTAAAATTATGCTTTTGCTTGAAAAACAGAGTCATTTGTTACATGCTAAGAGCACACAACATGCTACTACTCAAATATGTTACAAGTTCCATGTTATCTGATTCTATTTGGATTGATAAATTGAATTTTCATAGACCGAATTAATTTTCATTTGTTTTAATTATTTTGTGTGAATTGCAATTGAAATGAGCTGTGAGATTTGATTTTACCATAGCGTCTCATTGCGTGAGCATAGTTATTTTTTTGATATTTTTGTCTATTTTACTTTACATATCTACACTGTTTTCTCCAGTATTTTCAGTGATGAAAACTTCGGACTCACTTGGATGATTCCCCAATATTTCTGATGGGAACAGACAGCCCATTTGCGGAAGGCAATCGGACGAGGGGAGGGGGAATAGTGGGGAGACAGGGGTGACGGAAGTAAGAGAGATGGTGCGGAGGACGAGGGGGACAAGGAGGGGGTTATATGGGGGGAAGGAAGATTGAGGACTGCGGGAAGTTTGGCATGGTGTGGTAATAGGGGATGGAGAAAGGAGAATGTGGGGAGTACAAAGGATGAGGGGAGTGGGGCACTGCCTGGGAAGCCCGCTAACAGCGGGGACTCGCGCGCCGCGACCGTGGGGACATGGTTCTGGCCGAGGACGACGCGACGCACCGGGCCGCTGAGCGGCCTCGAAGGTGGCAAGGTGCACTCCGGACGGGAGCGCACGTGAAGCGTTGCCGCCGCTCCCATACGCAACCGCCCACACTGCCGTTGCTGACATATTGGCAAAGCGTGGCCGGGTACTGGCTAGAACACCAATATTTTATAACTGACAGATACAGGATTGTTTCATTAAGTTACCTCCTGCTGCCTTTGCCTTTCTAGCTTGATGTCATTATAACTTTTTAATGTCCCACCATTCCTAATTCGAGATTAAAGCAGTTATGTCGTAAGAAAAAATCATTATCATTTAAAACTTTGGAATATTACAACTGGCTTAGGTAATATCCTGAGGGTAACCCAAACCTTATTTTCTTTTACAACGATACAATTTCAGCCCAGTGCTGCTGATGTATCTAAGCCGTTATATTAGTGTACGTTGTGGTACTAGGCATCATCATCCTCCTCTGAGACGCAGGCCTGGGTGGGGGGACGCCCTCCTCGTTGATGGGGGAGTTGGCTCGACGCCTGCTAGGGGATATGGGGGGGGATGGACTATAAGCTGGGACCTTAAAGCCCACAGTCCACAGCGTTGCAACCACCAGGATAGAGTATACCTGTGGTGTTGTAATCTGGCTGTTATCTATTGGATAGATATAATACACCTGTAAAGATGCTTAGCTGAGAAATGGTGTCCTAAAGGTAGCCATATATTTTCTTTTTCTACCACAGTGGCGCCATTTATTTACAGTGTTAACCTGGCATAAGTATATGTTCTTATGTCCTCCAGGGACTGGATAGAAATCTGTTAGACCTCGTATATTAAGAAGATTTATTGATCACTCAGCCACAACCTCAGACAAGAAGGAGTAAGGATACTTAAAATGGAATCTGGGGTAATAACAAGTAATGTAGAAATTTCGATAATATTGCTTTAAATATTCAGTTTCAAAAGAGTTGCAGTAAATCAAACAAAATCCAGCCTAAGTACAGTAGGAATTTCAATTCTAACAACAACAATCTTTCTCATTCTCTTCCTCACAGCAATAATCTTTTATCATTCTCATCCGCACAACAACAATCTTTCTCATTCTCTTCCTCACAGCAAAAATATTTTATCAGTCTCTTCCTCACAGCAAACAATCTTCTCATTTTCATAAGACAGACATGAATAATCTCAGTTGCCTTTCATCCTATGCTAACAATAACCAAATAACTATCAAAATTACCTCGCTGTAAGACACAAAAAATTTCATGAGATATTAAAAGAAAGTCTTTGAAGGAGCAGCTAACAAATTAAAATTACTTCGAGGTGGATAAAATTCAAATCAAAGAAGTACAGGATAGAAAACAGAGTTAAATCTCACGGAAAGGAATGACCACGTCAAAGATCTATACATAAATATATCACAAGACCTAACTTTCAGAAGCATAACAATCCATACGTAATATAGCAAAGCTGGGCAATTTGCAAAGATGCTTTATTCCCTGAATAAAATCAGTAAAATGCTTAAC
>WNGS01065431.1:0-10191 GCA_020271785.1 Procambarus virginalis
CCTCTTTGTATGAACAACATGTTGAAATGTTTGGTTCCTCTTCAGGTGTGCACTTCTTTGACGTACATGTGCACATCGCTTAATTGACGGAGCACGATCTATGAGACCTCGCCTCAGCAGTTGCCCACGTCAGCCACATTGCTAATTCTCAGTGCCATTTCTGAGCCCACTTCATCTTTCAATCTTTTTCGTAAATTCGAGAACACTGATCTTAAAATACACAGCTTCAACTTCATGCAGTGTATCATCTTACTCGATTCGTCGCTTGAGTTCGCCTTTATAACTTTTTTCTAAGATGTTCGTTTTGAAATCAAACAAATTGACAGTTGACCTTAGAACACTGATTTCTAAGGAAGATTGTTTGTCTCATGCTGAACTTCTGCAACGATGTTTCGTTCCCTAGTGTACCACTGTGGACATCTTACAAGCACTGAAACACTTGCTGTTCCTTCAAGGTCACATTTGTCACTTTTTTCTACTTGATTGTCTTAATGTCTTAAGTCCTCATTCTGTAATTTTAATAAAATTATCATCTGACAGAGACTCTTCACAAATGAAACATAAATACGATTCCATTTCGAATGACACAAAAAAATCATTAACAGTAATATAACTATAATAACGCACGTTGTGGTACCATGTGGTGGTACAGTTGACTAAGGCTCGTCGGGGAACATCCCGTGCGTAGGTTCGAACCCTCATCACGGCTCCTGTGGATTTGTTCATTTGATATCACGCTATTGTTATTTGTGTGTGTGCACAACACAAGCATTATTATCTGCTGCCTTACAGGATTAATACAGACAAACTGCTGTTCAGTCCTCAGCAATAGCAAACATCAATGATTCACTAATATTATCATTACAGACTTTCCTATAACCTTATGTGTTGTACTTAAAGCAAAGTAAATAAACAACATTTTATGTACCAAGTCTAATTTGCTTACAAATTAATGACAACTGATTATCAATATATTCAGACACTATTTCTCGGAAACTGTTAACCTTACATGCAGCATCATATGGACAATTTGTGTAGAGAATTAAGTATCCGTTAAAAAGTATTGTTACCTATTTAGTTACCTATTTAATCAGACAATAAATTAGATATATGACACAAAGACATTTTTGCCAGCATATTTTCCAAGATGAGTGCCAAAGCTCACTTCTTCGGTTGGATGAGGAGACCTAATATTTTTCATGTTGACAGAACAGACATATAAAGATTTGGAGTTGCTATCTTCATGCAAGAAAATTAAAGTGCATTAGAAGAGATCAAACCAGAGACTCGTACAGGAACCATATGGGTAGAAGTGAATTAGGAAACAAAAAGCTGCTAACATGGACAATGTTAATCATTTAGACTCCATAGTCTAAACGATTTAAGATGAACCGATGAGCCCTAGTTTGACCTGTGTTAGGCATTACTGAGAAATAATCGGCATAAGTAGCTTAGGTACGATGTTTTAAGTTCATTTTGAGTTTAAAAACTGTTAATCATGTATAATAAAAATTAAAACTCAAATCGATCTATAAAATAAATTGTTCAAAAAATTTAATATTTAAGAAAATTCAGGCTGTTAGCCAGTTATGGCTTATGGTATATTACACATAAACATATACACATCCATGTCTAGTCAAACACAAGACTAAGTTAGAAGAAGGTCAAATGTATGCCATCATTCTATTCCCCGAACTAGAACGGGTATAAGTGACATGGAAAGGCTACAAGAATTGAACCTCGCATAGCTGGCTGAAGAGTCGGGTGGTACTCGCAAAAGGGGACTCTGGTGGCAAGTGAACCACAGAGACATTAAAAAAAATTCCTCGCAATCAGAGTAGTTAACAAATAGAATTCAGTAGGAAGTGATGTGGTGGAGGCAGAGCCCATCAATAGTTTTGCAAAGTCTTAAAGTTAGATTTGATGTGAGCACTTGGCGGTTAATGGTGGTGCTTCTTCTTTATGAAAGGTGCAGTTTGTGTCAAGGTTTTCTCCACCGGATGACTACAAGAATGTTGCCACACAAACTCATTCAGTTATCATGAGTGTCTGAAGTAGTTACAGAGCTCAAAGTATCTCATACCATTTGATTTGAATTTTTTTTACAAGCATTCATAGATATAGAGTTTCTGTCATTTGAGTGTCAGCGACTGCTCTTCTGGTATACCTAATTTTCTGAAAAGTGTGCGCTCTACAAGAAAGATTGGATTATTGTGCAGAATATAGATCTGCAGATCATAGATTCTTGTACAGCCACTTGCACGCATAGCGTTTCGGGCAAGTCCTTATTCCAGGGAATATTAGGATTAAGGACTTGCCCGAAACCCTATGCGTGCTTATTATTATTATTAACATCTTATTGACAAAATTAATTACAATTTTGCCTAATCTGAGGATTTTGATAGTCTGATTAAAGTGAGGATAATGCTAGTATTCACTGTCACGCAGGACAGAGGGTCATACATAAGACAATAGGTCTAAACTGTAGGCTGAAGCACATATATATCATGGTTACAATCAATGTTTTATATATGGATATGTGAAAACAAGTTTCTACTGTGCACTGCCACACAAGGGCAGGGATGGGTTCATAGGTGATGCAGCTTAGAAGTAATATACATAAAAATTGTTCTTCATTCTTTAAAATGGACAAGCAAATTTTGGGTAAATTGTTAGGATGTCGTCCAGAACACCTGAGTCAATAAAATAGTTACACAGTTGGTGGTACAAGAGGCCAGGAGGTCTAAAGTCCTTTACGGTTTCACATTCATCAATGTAGTGTTCTAGTGAATGCATTAAAGGTTTATCACAGAGTTTACAATCTGAGTATTCTGGTAGTGGCTCAGCCTCACTAACCTGCCAGATGTGTCTATAGCCAAGGCGAATTCGCGCAATGACTACATCACATTGCCTGGTTCGGCTACTATGCGACCATACAAATACCTATTATTACAAAACTTGTCATAACTTTTAATACTGCAGCTTTCAGGTCTCTGGGCATTTCTTAGTTCTTCTAAATCTGAATTAATTTCTTTAATTTGTATGTTTCTAATAACTGCATTAGATAGTCCAAAGTCATAATCAATGTTTTCTTTCCTGCAAGCCTCATTGGCCAATCGATCTACGAAGTCATGTTTTCCAACTCCAACATGGGATGGGATCCACACAAATTTTATACAAGAGTTATTATCATTGGCAAAGATTACATTCCATTTAATATTACAAGCTACGTCCGACATACATTGTGATGGGTTATTTAAGGACTGCAGAGCACTTTTAGAGTCACAGAAAATAACTCCACCACCATTGAGCTTAAGGTATTCAGTGGCTAGATAAATGCCCACTAGCTCGGTCTGCGTCGTGCTAGCCCAGTTGTTCAATCTCTGTGTACTAGACATGATCATTTCATTCCCTTTATACACTGCACATGCACAACCTGTTCTACCAGTGCCTAACTGCACAGAGCCATCAGTAAAGGCATAGGATTCAGTCGGTTTGAGAATTTGAAGATGACTGTCAATAGCTTCTAATGTTATACATCTCAAAATGTCAGTGTTATACATTTGTTTAACACTGATGGGGGTATAATGCAGAGAGACCTCCACATCTTTCCAAGGGGGAATATAGTGAACAGTTTTATCAGGGTTAAGAGACACATTCAGTTTCCGAAGATTATAGGCACAACAACTGAGCCACGCACTGTAGGGAGCTTTTTGCGGTGGATTGAGGGAACAGTCAGAATTGTTTAGAATGGATCTCAATTTAATTTGAATAGAGCTGGGGGGACCATTATTCTTCAAAGTTTTGGCGCAAAACATAGTACTAAGTAGAACTATTCTTTCGTAAATGGAAGGTAAGTTTAGTTCCTTTCTCATGTTAACAATTCTGACAGTTCTAGGACAACCCAGGATGATGCGCATGGCATCATTCTGTACTACATCTAGGCCTTGTAATTGTTTAGGTGAAAAATTAAGAAGATGCAAGGCATAATAATCAACAACAGATCGTACAAAGGCAATATAAAAACTACGGGCATATTTTATGTTAATGCCAAATCCTTTGCCAACAAGAGTTTTGAGAGGTTTAAGACGCTCAACTAGTTTTTTGCGCAGGTTGCTGACGAGATTTGCATCATTAACCTCGACTCCAAGATATTTATAAGACTCGCAAGTCTCCACGGGCACTCCATTAATAGTATAATTAACATGAAGAGAATGGGGAATAAGAACCCTTGTTTTATCAACAGAGATTATGAGGCCACATTCTACTACTTTCTTGGAGAATGCATCAAGTAACACTTGTAGTCTTGGTTTACTGTGTGCCATAATACAAATATCATCAGCATAACATATAACAGTTTCCGTAGGTTGTACAGGTATGTCATGGATAAGTTTGTGCATAAGTATATTGAAGAGCATAGGGCTTAGGACACCACCTTGAGGTGTGCCTAGTTCGAATGCATCTGTCCTTGTACTTTTAACTCCTTTAAATAGGACACTAGCACGCCTGTTGGATAGGTAGCTCTTTATCCAACTCAGAAGATTACCTTTGATTCCAAATTCAGCAAGTTGCTCTAATATTATTTCGCCATTCGCTACATCAAAAGCTGACTTTAGGTCAATAAAGGCTGCCTGTGTCCCATCCTGGGAGTTTACAAAATATTCAGCAAAGCATGTTTGTGTGCTACACTTGGGCATGAACCCATATAGGTTTGGGGCCAGTTTTTCTTTGACCTGAAACATGACACGATTGAGAACAATTCTCTCCAAGACTTTACACATGCAAGATGTAAGGGAAATGGGTCTGAATTTTTGAGAGTTAGGTTTAGGAATTGGTATTATAAGACTTTGTGTCCATTTCTTTGGCAAGATACCTTGTGAGAGACTCATTTGATAGAGGTCAAGCAGAGGGTGGCTAGGGACATCATTCAGTAAGCTCAAAATGTTATAAGTTATACCATCCTCACCAGGGGCAGTTTGCTTAGGTTTTCCTAATGCTGATGTTAATTCAAAGGGGGTTATAGCAAACTGATCTGTTAAATCTGGCGAGGAGCGTGCTATTTCAATATTAAAGTTTCTGTTAATGTTGGTATGTCTTAAATGCTGCTGTATATCTGGGGGTAAGGAAGAAATTTGTGAGACACTAGACCATTGAGCTAGGAGCATGTCAGCATATTCTGCAGGAGTATGATGAAGCTGAACTGGGGCTGAAGGTTTGGTAATGTTTTTAATTTTGTTCCACATTTCTGATAATGTTGTAGTTCTATTGATACCTTGTAGGAATTGTTCCCAATATGTGTTCTTAACTTGACCCTTAAGCTCGCGAAAATCTCTGTTGGCATTAAGGAATGCAAGTAAATTGTCAGCTGTTTTGTCTCGTTTATAAGAGTCAGCAAGCTGAAGCACTTTAGCTCGCTCTGCAATGATAATAGGATCCTCTGTCCATGAGGAAGAACGAGTGTTCTTTTTTTTCCTTGATTTAACCCAGGTATCATAATAACCAGTGATGATACTGACAAGATCATTGTAAAAGTGGTCCACTGAGACAGGTGTATACCCAGTGTACCACTTATGTACATAAGCCTTAAAGTGCTGTTTAAGATTGTCTGGAATGTTAATTTTAACTCTAGGATGAGGATTGGACCTAATATCCGCCACATTGTATTCACAATATATTGCAAAATGATCACTTACTAGTTCTGGGATGAGCTTAACGTTGACGTTACTATCTACTAGGCTGTATCCAATCACATAATCCAGCCTACCTCCCAATAAATGGGTCTGTTTATCAGTATCATACACAGTAATATTATGATCAGTAAGGTATTTCAAGAAGACCCTTCCATTATTGTTACACTGAACATCACCAAGAGCAGTGTGACGAGCATTAAAGTCACCCATACATAACATAGCTGTGTTACCTGTAGGTTTCGGTAGCAGGTCTGCTTTAAGTACACTACATCGTCCATATATGTTATACAGTAGGAAATGGCTATTTGCAGTTTGTAATTTGAATTTTTGATAATGTATACTATCACTCCTGTGATTTTTAATTAGTTTACAGATTAATCCACTCTTAATATACGTTAGTAAACCAGTTCCAATATCGTTGTTGTATGCTATATACCCAGGTATCCTGGGTGGGACCTTCTTGATAGTTGTGGACGTATATGGTTCCTGTAAACAGATCACATCCACGTCTCTCATTTTAGCATACAAGATTACGTCATTTATCCGAAGATAAACACTTCGAATATTCCAAGAAAGAAACTTAATTGTTTTTGTTTGATGAGCCATGGTTAAGTGTCAAGGGAATGAAGGTAACATTTAAGATCGTTAATCACTTGGACAACATAAGTAACTTTGTTCCGTGTGTCCTGAGTACTTTTGTCTAGGAGGCGTTTAACCTGAGTACGTGTTAGTGTTTTCTTAAACTCACTACCTGCAACCAGATCAAGGGTGTCTTGACGATCTAGTAGGGGTGCCAGTGAAGGGTTAATGACTACTCTAACACCATTCCCCGCGGGGATTTGACACTCACGTTCCGTGGAGATAGGTGAAGTAGCCTCAGCAGCTGCAACATTACCACTCGCATCACTACTGGTGCTGGGAGAGTTTACTTGATCACTATCGCTAGCATGATTCACTACACCACTATCACCGGACAGATTCTTCTCTAATGTTTGTATTTTAGTTTCCGCATGCTAGTGACTGTACAAGAATGTAAGAACACTTGTATATATAAATAAACAAATAAATAAAAATCTAAATCAGTCTCCGTGGTGTAGTGGTAAGACACTCACCTGGCGTACCGCGAGCGCTTCGTCATGGGTTCGTATCCTGGTCTGGGAGGATTTACTGGGCGCAAATCCATAACTGTAGCCTCTGTTTAACTCAATAGTAAAATGGGTACTTGGTTGTAAAAACGATTCTTCGTGGGGATCGTATTCCAGGGACCTGTCCGAAACGCTACGCGTACTAGTGGCTGTACAAGAATGTAACAACTCTTTCATGTATCTCAAAAAAAATAATAACAACTGGTTTGACTTGAATGTACGCATAATTTAAAAGAGAAAACGCCATCCCAGTTTAATTTGAAAAAACGAATTCGTTTCGGGATATCATTTGGGGAGGCTAATGTAACGACAGAAACTAAAGAATTACGCTAACGGTACAGTTCATTAATGTACTCTGTCGGTTTGTATTTTACCGAACTGTCTATATGGAGAATAGGCTGCATTGCAGCATGTACAACCCCACAATAGGAAGAAAACCGCTGGGATGTTCATCCTGTCACTTGTACCCAGATACAGCTGGCAATGATATGGCGGAGGCAGACTCCATACGCAGTTTTAAATGCAGATATGATAGAGCCCAGTAGGCTCAATAATCTGCACACCAGTTGATTAATAGTTGAGAGGCGGGATCAAAGAGCCAAAGCTCAACACCTGCAAGCACAACTAGGTGAGTTCAGTTGGGACTTGCTTAACTATCTCAAGTGAACAGCTTATCCTCTTTCTACCACCCATCCCTTGTTGGTGTCAATCATGGAATTAACGTGAGACTTGCTAGAATGTTTTATGTATCATTTATACGCTCTGTGATTGACTACAATGCTCTTCATCTCACACTGTATACTGACAAAGAGCTGAAATCTCTTGAAACCTTGCAAAATGAAGCTATGCGTCTCATCCTTGGGGCTCCAAAGTCCACGAGAACAGTTAATATGAGAGCAGAGTTAAATTACCTACCATAAGTGAGAGAATTTTGTCTATTAGCACAGTTTTCGGCTTGAAGGCATTGAGTAGATCTAGACAAAACATGAAGTTTCAAGCTAAACTTTCTAATATGCTGCACTCACCTGAGGTCTATAGAAGAAGAACGAAATGTGTATTTTGGTTCTTCAAGGTAGTCAACTCCATCAAAATATAAATATGTACCCAACTAAATTAATGATTAATCAATCAATTACTCCATGGGATAACTGGGATCTATCAGTTGATTTTGTAAATGCGCCCAAGAAAGATAGTGTGCACTCTACATTATTAAAACAGTTAACACTGAAAAGCATCACTGAAAGTACTCAGAGTATGGGTAACGATGTGTATCAGTGCTATACCGACGGCTCTGTAGAAGAAGGTGGACGATATACCGGATGTGCATATAATATATTTGAACAATCTTCTCTCGTACATACAGCAATGAAGCGCGTCAATGACTGAGCAAGTACAACTCAAACCGAACTTGCAGGCATATACCTCGCCACTGAATTTTTAAAAGACAAAGGCAGTGGACTTATATACTGTGACTCGCAGAGTGCACTCCTGGCATTGAACACACATAATAGTGACAGCCAGAAAATAGTCAGTGATATTCGAATTAAAGTTTTAGCTGCTAAAGAAAACAGATTTGAAATTAAATTCCTATGGTGTTGCGTTGGTGGATTTGGTGGTGTTACCACTGACGGACCACCCAACCCACAACTCGACAAATGCTCATATTTCACTAGGAGATCACACTAGGCACTTCTGGCTCTTGGAGAGGGGCTCAGCGTCACACGCTTAGGGGATGCGGCTCCAACACGCAGCCTTGTTGTCACGTGCACACACCCACTCGAGCCGCTGTGACTCCCCACTCTCTCCTTATGGAATATGATCTCCTCAATCCCCTTTGTCTTACTAGACTTCTGTCTTACCCTGTCCACAGCAGTGGTTCCTGTTTCTTGCTCTCTCTCTCCTTCTTTACTATTTCCTGGGAAGCCTCACTGGGACAAGTGCAAACACCAGCAAATTTGGGTACATTTACTGGACGAAGTACATAACAATACACGCATACATATAATAATAATGATGAATCCTATACTCTGTACTATTATAATCAGGTTGCACTCCAACACCATCAGAACTCTATCCTCAGCTTGCTAAGTGGTATCCTATCTCTTGGTATTACCTAATATTATCAACCTCCTCAAGTAGATTAAGTCTCACAATATAATGTCACACTACCATCAAGAGAATGTATACATATATATATATACCTATAAACACATATAAGGCATATCAGCATTTGAATGCAATAACATACATATATATATATATATATATATATATATATATATATATATATAACAGTATAAATGATCCGTGCCACACAACGAATCAATTGACCATTCTATCAGTCTTAGAATACATATATATCTGTAGGTACTCCTGCCTACGTCTGTAACTCTAAACTTCAATATACACCTCTTGGCACATAAATGGCAAACGATCACTCACCTCTCACTGCGTCGTTCACGCTAATGACAAACACTCTCACCTCCATACAAGTGATCATTTAGAACTATTTTACTACCCTGACAACTTCAGGTTCCTCAGGGCTTAAACACCAGGATCCTCTGCAGCTCCTCCAGGCTGCTACCATGAAGATTCCTTGAACAACTATGGTGCCTCCCTACTCCTACTAGGGTCATCCACAGCTCTCCTGGCTGCTGCACCATAAGTTTCCTCGAATAACTGTGGCACTTCACCACCTCTGCAGAAGCACGTGACACTCCTCCTCACTGCTTCTTCATAGCTCGGGGTCCTCTCCTCCCCTGCCTTGGAGTCTCATCAACCACTCCCTCTGTGCTGGCTTCCAAGTCCTCAGCAACTTCTTCCCCAAAGGACAAACCACAGATTATCTGGTCGAGGGCGCTTCTCCCTCTGACAACGTCTGACCAGGGCGCTTGTCACAGCCCATAAAACTGTCACTGGGCGGCTTAATACTCTCTCCTCGCCGTCCAGGACTTGAGACCACACGTCTTCAGCTCGATTCAACAGCTGGAACGTCTGCACCTTCTCTTCTCTTGGAGATAATATCGCTAGGGGTCCCTTCTGGCGGGAACTTGACGAAGCGCGGCCTCTCCCCTGCGATGTCTGGCCTCAAGTGAGGTCATCGCCCTCCACAAGCGAGCCTCACGCCCCCAGTAACTTGTCCACATCTCCTAACAAGTCATTTATCTGTTTTCTAGTTCATTGCCCATAATCTCAAACTTTTATATAAATTCGACACACTATTTTACATCTGTGTTATCGCCTCTATAATTCCTGGACCTTCCAGTTAGGTCAGGCTTGCTGGATAACTCTCAAGGGTGAGACTCGTTTCTCCTGCGGCGCTGAGATCATAACACTCCCCTCCCCTTATTTTGGAG
>WNGS01065455.1:0-7500 GCA_020271785.1 Procambarus virginalis
CTCGGACTGCTTCCTTGTCTCTCCCTCCTGGGGCGCTGCAGCGGCTGCAGGACCGCCGTCTGCTGTTTCTGAAGGGGTACCGGGTCACTCGGCGGTTGCTCGAGCAGTTGTGCGGGAGTCTCAACTTCGCCATGCTAGTCTACCCGCCGGGTCGGGTTTGGCTTCGGCGTCTGTTTTGGTTCCTTCGGGAACGTCCTTTCCGCCTCTCTCGCGATCGTTGGGTTCGTCCTCCGTGGTTCTTACGCCGGTTGCTGCGTCACCGGCTTCCTCTTCGGGTTTTTCGGGGTTCGGTGCCTTGGCGCCTCCCCGAGCCCTCGCTCGATGTGTTCACGGACGCGTCGTCCCTCGGCTGGGGTTTTGTGACCAGTGCTCACCAGGCAGGCCAGGGTCGGTGGGGTCCGTCATTCCGTCGGGCTCACAGCACGGTTCGGGAGTTCGCGGCTGTCTGGCTCGCCCTTCGGAGGATTCGGGTCGCTCAAGGTTCGACCATTCGCCTCCATTCGGACTGCTCTCCGGTGGTTCATTGCCTGAACCGCGGAGGTTCTCTTCGGTCCTTGGCTCTGTGGGGTTGGTCCCTTCGAGTGGCTCGTCTCCTGGATTCTCGGGGTTTGGCTCTCCGTGCGGTTCACGTCCGGGGAGTGTCCAACGTTCTGGCGGACGGTCTGTCTCGCTTCATTCCCCTTTCCACGGAGTGGACGGTCGACGACGACTCGTTTCGTTGGATCTGCCAGACGTACGGTCTCCCAGATGTGGACCTCTTCGCGTCGGCGTGGTCACGGCGTCTCCCGATTTACGTGACTCCCTTCCCCGACTGCGAGGCGTTCGCGGTGGATGCCTTTCAGCAGGACTGGTCGAGGTGGGGTTACCTGTACCTCTTTCCTCCGGTCCAGCTGTTGCTTCGAGTTCTGGTGCAATTGGAGACTTTCTCGGGAGGGTAGTCCTTGTGGCCCCTTGGTGGCCGGCCCAGCCTTGGTTTCCTGTGCTCCTCGCTCGGTGCCCGAACCCGGGACGTTTCCCGCGGCTCCGCCTCTTTCAGAAGGTCGGTCCGGTCCGGTACAGGGCTGGTTCGCTCTTCTCCTCTGCTCTTCGCGTCTGGTCTTTTTGACGCGGGTGTATCACCATTTCTATGGTGATCAGGTGGCTTCATTGATGGTGTCCCACCTGAGAGCTTCGTCTAGGCGGCAGTATGAAGTTTCCTGGCGTTCTTTTCGCCACTTTCTGGCTCTTCGTAGGTTGTCTTTTCTTTCGGATCGGGTTGTTTTGTCCTTTCTTTCTTGGCTTTTTCAGGACCGTCATTTGATGCCTAATACTGTCGCCTCGTATCGTGCGGCGCTGGCGGAGCCGCTCGCGCTTGCTTTTGGGGTGGATGTCACTTCCGCCCCTTTTCGTAAGCTTTCTCGTGCTATGTTTCACCTCCGGCCTGCTCATGCGCCTCCTGAGCCGTCCTGGTCCTTGGACCGGGTGCTCTCCTATCTTTCCTCCTCTCGTTTTGTGGTGGCCCCTTCGGTTCCTGATTGTTTTTCCAAGGCTTTGTTTTTGTTGGCTTTGGCCTCTGGGGGCCGGGTAGGGGAGCTTCATGCCCTCCTCCGGCGCAGGGGTTTCTGCTCTTTCGGTCCTGGGGGTAGTTTGTCCGTTTACAGCCTTCTCCTTCTTTTCTGGCGAAGAACGAGACGGCTGCTTTCCGGAGGGGTCCATGGGTCATTGATGCTTGGTTGGTTCGGCCGGGGGTGCATCATGTGTTGTGTCCTGTTGCGGCGCTTCGCCGTTACTTGCGCGCTTCGGCCGGTGTGGCTGGGGATGCGCTTTGGGTTGATCCAGTTTCCCTCGTTCCCTGTTCCAGGGCTCGGGTCTCCCAGGTTGTCCGCAGGGTTATTAAATCTAGCCAGCCTGCGGTCTATCCTCGCGCCCATGACGTTAGGAAGTTTGCGGCTTTGGCTGCTGTGTTTGGTAATATGTCTTGGGCAAATATTCGGGCGCGTGGTTTTTGGAAATCGAACAGGGTCCTGGCCGCCCGTTATTTGGTGAACGTCCCTGCTCCTCGGCGTTCTTGTGTTGCTTTGGGTCGCCGGTTGCAGCCCGTTGTCTCGACTTCGCGTTGAGGAGTTTGTGGCCGCCGCCTCCCGGGTAAGTCCCTCTTTTTCCTTCTCTTTGGGTAATTAGCTCCAGGGAGCCGTAGGGGCTCCCCACAGAAAACCAGCGTTGAATGTAATGAAACGCCATTTTCTGGGTGAGCCCCGGAGGCTCCCTGGCTACCCTCCCTCCCGTCTGGTCGGCGGATTTTTCGCGTTGGTTGAAGCCTAGTTTCCGAACTGAAGGCAGCCGGCGCGGTGAGGTCCGGGGCCCCCCCCACCCCTCCCGGGAGGGGAGGGCTGCGCGGACAACCGGCGCGGCAGTAAAGTGATTGTTTGATTGTTTTCCTTGTGATTGTAGGGAGTTTTTCTACCTTTCTGTTCGGTTTGTTGTAGTTTTCTACCATGTGGGGTTTGTTTTGTTACGCCTACCTTTCTGGGTGCCTAACCCCGGTCGATGGCAGATAAGGAAAACCCCCAACTATATGGGGTTTTCCAGGGCCATTGCTCCCTGAAACCTCTCTGAAGGGGCCAGGTTCTGGCGCTGGTCCCTGGTAGGTCTGAACTCCATAGCTAGTGTCCCGGTCTAACATAACATACATTAGCCCGATAAGCTCCAGGGAGCCTCCGGGGCTCACCCAGAAAATGGCGTTTCATTACATTCAACGCTGGTTTTTTTTTAACATTGCTGAAGAAGTTTGTTCGTTTATGTATCATATAGATAAAACTGTCTGCCTTTCAGGATGTTGATGTGCTTGTGTTACATAGGTATTATCTTACACAGAATAGATTTTATAGCATTTCAAAATTTGTTGTGTTAAATTAATTGATGCGTTTATTAATTTTGCTGAAGAACTGTAATGCTAATTTGGAGAGAGCATGATTTTGTGACATCTTATTTCTGCCAACTAATTAAAAGGTACAGATTACAATAATCTTTATTGAGTCTCAAAAGACGATAATGAATTAACTGAAAATCTTTGAACTTGTTCTTACTGTTCGGTATTAATATTTCAACTGACAAATTTAATATATAATTTTGCCTAACAGGAGTAATTCATTTATATTTTTTGTGGTGAGGATGCTGCTCCTATTGACTGCCACACAGGACAGAGAATCATACATATGACAAGAGGTCTAAATTGTAGATTTAACATATTTATATTTCATGAGGTTTCAATCTACTACATCAGATAGAATACATGTTTTAATTTATAAATTTGTAAGTGCAACCCCTCTGCTGTTCAGTGCCGCACGGGATGGCAACGGCTTCATAATAGACGCAGCTAAAATAAATAAAAATGTAAATTTAATATGCACAAGCAAATTTAGGATGTTGTTAGGATGTCTTCTAATATACCAACTTTCATCAAATAGTTACATAGCATAGCTAATTGTACAGTAAGCCAGAAGGTCTAAACATTTGGCAGTCCTTGAAATGAGATTTAGGTAAATGACAAGACATGTGTGTGTGTGTGTGTGTGTAATTACCTAAGTGTAGTTACAGGATGAGAGCTACGCTCGTTGTGTCCCATCTTCCCAACACTCTTTGTCATATAACGCTTTGAAACTACTGACGGTCGTGGCCTCCACCACCTTCTCATCTAACTTGTTCCAACCGTCTACCACTCTGTTTGCGAAAGTGAATTTTCTTATATTTCTTTGGCATCTGTGTTTAGCTAGTTTAAATCTATGACCTCTTGTTCTTGAAGTTCCAGGTCTCGGGAAATCTTCCCTATCGATTTTATCAATTCCTGTTGCTATTTTGTATGTAGTGATCATATCACCTCTTTTTCTTCTGTCTTCTAGTTTTGGCATATTGTGTGTGTGTGTAAGTTAAAAAATTTAAAGGCTTCTCATTCAGTTTATGTATCTTTAAATTTTGTTGTAAGAAGTAAGTTTGTAAAAGGTATCAATACTTTAAAATCTGGTTTCTTGTGAACATTAAAAGCTGCTTTATCAGAGTAACTCTATTGCTGCTCAAGGTAAGCCCACTGAATGTTCTCTTGGACAGGTTATTGACAGTCAGAAGGAGGGTGACAATCTGTTTCGGTGCAGCAAGGATCTCAAATGTCATGTCTGGTTTAAATTTAAGTAACCTTAATCTAGCCTGAAGTGACAACAAATTTAGTCAAACACTCAAGCCTTCTTAAGCCCTAACTGACATAACAGAGAATACTGTACCAAATAGTGCTCAGATCAAACTGCTAGTTCCTACCTGAACACTTTTCCTGACTGCCTTCTGACAGCAGCACCCTGTCTAACACCACAGGTCCCCATTTCCTGGCCCTATCACAGTGACAAATAGAGGATTATTCTCTTTTTGAAGGAGTCTGCAATAAATGTGAAGATATTGAGTTATGCCAATCTCCTCCTTTTCTCCAACTTCTTGTGAATGTGAGGAAGGATGGCATCCCAGTACCAAGTAAAATTCTTGATAGGGTGAAAAGATGAAGTCCAGTCATGCTTACCACAAAAGGCTCATCATCCCTTCGAACTGAGTGGGGCCTCGCCATTTGCAATTTTGGTAGCAGCAAAGACCATAAATGTCCGAGTGTGGAGAACCAGCTTCCGGGGCACAAGCTCAAGCAGGTGTCCAAAACGAATGCCCAGAAGATCCCTTCCTTAAGGAAAGGGATCTGTGTATTTCAGCTGGCACACTAGGTTCAATGGCTGAAAGGGAGCCCTTAGATCACTTATAACCTGCTGCACCTTGGGCCCTGAAACTGCCCAACCCTCAGGAAAAATGCGGTAGACCTGAGGCTAGGGGACTGATGGTTGCTCTAATGTGAGCAGTACTTGGCAGTCCCTGTGATGTCGAGTTTGGAAGGGCTTTTAAGTGTTAAGTGAACTGTCAGTAATCAGATAAGCTGAAATGAACCAATAGATCTCCTGCAGGTCCCTTTATTCTTATGTTCTCCAGTGTGGCCCAGGAGGGATTTTTAAAAGATTCAGCAAGCTTGCCTTAGGCTTAGAGTAAACAATATTAATATTAAGATTATATTTTACAGGTGACAGTGATCCACCCACAGTTAAGCGTGGATAGGAATTCGGGTCTAGTTGGTAGTATCGGCCCTCTATCCAACACCATTCCTGAGAATCCTCACCCTGGCTTACACGCTCATAATCAGGGGGTAGAAAATGGTGGACCCCTTACCCATCATAACCCACCACCTGTACCAGCTCATGCAAAGATCGCTGCTCACCATGTCGAACTTAAACCCGCCCATACTGTCAATGACGTCTACTTTACCTCAAATGTTATGGAAGGAGTGGCAGTGAACAGTGCTGGTAAGATCTGCAATAAATACCTTAATTAATATGAAACCAATTTCAGATGTTTTTTAATTGTGAAACCATATATGTATTACATTGCTAGTACTGTAGTTGACCAGACCACACACTAGAAGGTGAAGGGACGACGACGTTTCGGTCCATCCTGGATCATTCTCAAGTCGATTCATTCTCACAATCGACTTGAAAATGGTCCAGGACGGACCAAAATGTCGTCGTCCCTTCACCTTCTAGTGTGTGGTCTGGTCAACATACTTTAGCCACGTTATTGTGACTCATCGCTTGCTAGTAGTTATTTGTTTTTATATGGTAATGTGGTAAGTTGAAGTTTACTACACCCAACATACAGTTTACACACACCTATCTAGTTTACTATATATATTGGAAAATACATCATCGTGTAGAGTACGTGGTCGAGTGAGTGGTGCATAGTGTCTCCCTGGAAGCACAATGTGTTCGTCATGATCAAAATTGGTACCACATACTTACATTATTGGCTACATTACATTGCAACACTTGTTGGCTTGAATATTTAAGCATAGTGCTCTGAATATCTCTATACAGCAGCACTTCAAATTTAATCTTGTATTTTAGATGAATATGTTACCACACCTGCCAGCCATTCTTATCATCAAAGAATTATGTTAAATTTCTGGAATTCAAAATGTTCCAAAGAATTGGAACATTTTGTTCTGAATAGCTGAATTTAAAACAACAACAACAATTATTACAACTTGCTTGTACTAAGAGACAAGAATGTGACATAAAATGCGAGTGTCTCAACAGTCACGTAGAATTTGCCAAGTAGGAAACACGAAATGCCTGTAAGAGAAACTTCATGAAAGGTAAAAAGGAAGAGACAACAAAAGGAAAGAATAATGTACATTAAAGATTACTTTGTACTTTGTGAATCTTGAGGTAAATAGAGCAGACCACCAGTACACAGTTTTAAGATGTGCATATAGTAGCAATCACTAACAAAAGTGGTACGCACTTTGCTTCCCTGTGTGATATTGGCTCTCAAATCTAAGTCCCAGGCCTTGTTAATTGGACAGTGTTGTAAAATATTACAGTATATTATATGTAACTGTACCATACAATAAGTGCAGCATGTCAAAAATTATAGGATTAATAGGAAGAGATTCCATAGTGCTGCTGCTTTCTCATGTTTTGATTTAAAAACATCACATGTGAACCTTAATGAATGAATTATAAAAATTAAGTGGGAAAAGATGTGGCCGAGGGCGAAGTAGAGAATTTTATGGTACTGTATATGTGATTCTGGACACTGACGGTGTATTATGCTTGTGGCCGACAGACCTGTATGGGGGTAGCAGGACTCAGGTTGCCGTGCTGGCTGCGGGTGAGCTGAACACAAACCGTGCACCTTTGGCTCAATAGTGGAATAATTTACAGCACTTAATTAGAGCTTGAATGCAGGGTGCTGCAGTGTATAAAATGAGAGGCAGCTTTATTAATGTGTCTTGGATACTGTATGAGAATTTATTAATTAAAACTAATATTTTAAACAATTTCTAAGTCTAAGCCTGTAAAAATGCAGTGCTTTACTACTTAATCTCAGTACCGCCAAAGATAGAAAAAATTATTCCAGCATGTTGTTTTTGTGCAAGTACAATATATTTAGCATTATTTCTACATTTCTCACTCCTATAAGCCTCCATATGCACAAAACGTAATGCAGTGAAGCAGCCTGGATTCTGCCCTCTGCTTGTAAACTTTGCACCCATGTCCAGAGCTACACACTAAAGTGAGCTGGATGTTTCACACATTGATCCTGGATCTGTTCACTCTCTAGTACAGAAGTACAGTATAGTTATATGCACTGATAGGTCACTATAATAATAGTAATACAAAAAGTACCAAATAGTATCACTTTTCTTTCTCCAAAAATATCTTAAGTTGAGGTAAGACTGTTTTGGTTACTATTACAGCTAGTGTTACATGTCTATAACTATTTTGAAATGTTTTACAGTACATGTATACAATTATCTCTCATTATGTAGTGTGGGTTAAACCATAAATTATTCCAAATTCCTGATTTTTGCACAATTCTTGACATGGACCATAGTACATATAAGGATAATTGGGCACCTGTTAAGCCTTCTTCCACCCTACT
>WNGS01065477.1:0-10322 GCA_020271785.1 Procambarus virginalis
TGTACACTCATGGTCTGTCGTTTCTGCTTGGGATGGCAAACCTTGTAAGTAACCTCCCCAAGACGTTTGACTACTTGATACGGTCCTGCGAATTTGTTAGACATAGACGTACCCATACGAGGCTTCAAAACCAATACCAAATCTCCTGGCTCAAAAACTCTGAGTTTGGCCTTGAACCTCTGGTCATGTTTCTGCTTCATTACCTGCTGTTGTTCACCTAGATGTCGTAAGGCCAACTCCCTCGTTCTGGACAGCTTGCTCTTGACATCCGTCAGGTAACGCTCACTCTGCCTGGCTGTAACATCTCCTAACATGTGTTCAAATAACATCTTTAAAGGTCCTCTCACCTGATGTCCGAATACAAGTTCGAATGGAGAACAACCTAGTGCACTGTGCAATCCATCTCTAGCCGCAAATAAAACAAATGGCAGATTCTCATCCCAATGTCTGGGTGAATCTTCCCCAGTCGCCTTCAACATTTTCTTGAGAGTTTGGTGGAACCGCTCGATTCCCCCTTGACTCTGAGGATGGTAAGGACTTGAAAAATTGTGTTTTATACCAAAACTGCTACAGAAATTTTTAAAGATGGTGGAACAAAAATTACTCCCATTATCAGTTTGAATTACACGGGGCATCCCAAAAAGTGAAAAAAATCGTTCCAACTGCCTGATAATAGTAGAAGCTCTAATATTACGTAAAGCATACGCTTCAGGGAACCTGGTGGTCATACATAAGATAGTGAACATATACATATTTCCGGATTTTGTACGGGGTAAAGGTCCGACACAATCCAGTACCACATGAGTAAATGGCTCCTCTGGCACTACAATAGGATATAATGGTGCTCGTGGCACAGTCTGATTAGGCTTACCAACAGTCTGACACACAACACAGTTGTGGCAATATCTGACCACATTTTTTAAGTTTCGGCCAATAAAAAAGTTTACAGATCTTATGATACATACTGGTAATACCTTGATGGCCTCCCATCAGGTCATCATGAGCAGCTTGCAATACCTGCTCCCGATACTCTGTTGGCACAACGAGCTGGGTGTTAAACTCACAATCCTCTGATGAGGGAGTTCCTGATGGTCTCCATCGTCTCATCAGACATTGATCCTTGAAATAACAACCCGTACTCTCCTCCAAAGTATCGATGGAGTCGGCTGCTTCTGCATAACACTCAGCTAGACTGGGATCAGTACTCTGTAACTTACGCAAGGTCTGGAACTCTACAACTGGAGCGAGCGGGCAAGGAAGTGGTACCTGGGCCACATCTTCCAGACCATCTGGGTCAGAATAAATTAGGGCTTTGGCACCGGCCTCACTCTCGACATCCACGTGAGCTATAAATGTATCTTCAAGGTCCACCTCCACCTCCCTGTCTGAAGGGGTCCTGGCCTCGAGAACATCCACCTTGGTAGTAGCAGGACTTACCACATTCTGCTTACCCATGGATCTGGTCACAACACAGGCTGGATAAATGACACCATCATCCTCATCTGGTTGAGCCAGTACTGCATTAGGTTTAGTATACATAACAGGACAATCGGTCCCACTAAATTTACATTTATCGAAATCATTACCTACAATTATATCAATCCCAGGAATGGGCAACTGCTCACTGACTGCTACAGTGCACCAACCTGGTGTAATAGAAGAATTCAGGTTAACCTTAATTAATGGTACACGCTGGATGAGCCCTCCAAGTCCCTGCAATAACACTACCTCTCCAGTGTCTTCTGTGCTAACATCAGTAAGAACACGGCGAGAAATTAAAGACTGGGAAGCACCAGTGTCCCTTAACAACTGGACTGGTTTCCAGGTTCCACTAGTACATAATAGGGTTCCCGAATGTAGGTATGGATCAAAATTAGTCATCCACTTGGGCATGACTGAAGCAACATTGGCATTAATGGTTTGCAAACCCCTACTCAATATTAGACCAGTTGGTCTCAACTCTGGGTGCAAAGCATAACATGAATTTACCACATGACCTCTTCTCCTGCAATGCGTGCAATACCTGCTAGTGGTCGGAATAGCCGAACCCACTGCAGGCTTATTCACTACATTACTTAAGGTTGACAACCCTGTCGGTTGTTTCTCAGATTTAGGCTTTACAGGAGAAGGGTTAAGGGGAGAAGGTGAAGTAGCTGGTCGAGTCTGGAAAACATGTTTATGAGCATAATGATTAGTTTTAACATTGAAATGATTAATGGGTGCTCTAAAAGGCACTTTAGTAAGTAGGTCATGCTCATCAGCTAGCTTGGCTAATTTTATAAGATCATTGGTTTGCTTATTTTCAGCCATAAACAAAGCTAATTTCTCTGGTAGACATCCCATTACTTCCTCAGTTACTATGAGGTCTCTCAAAGTCTCAAACTCTGAATATTAAGTGCTTTAATCCATCTATTAAAGTGATTTAATTTTACTCTTACAAAATCAGAAATAGTCTGGTCCTGTGCTCTTTTTAAACTTCTGAATTTTATTCTATGTGCCTCTGGGATCTGCTGGTAAGCATTTAAAATACTTTGCTGAACAAATTTAAAATCGAAAGAATTCTCAGCAGGCAATGATGCAAATACCTCTTGAGCTTTACCCTTAAATTGTCCTTGTAATATGCTAACCCATTGATCTACAGGCCAATTCATGCTGACTGCTAGTTTCTCAAAATGCAAGAAAAATATTTCTGGATCTTCTTCATTAAACTTAGGCAAATCTACACGTTTACTGTACTTAGAAGAACTATTTGTACTCTCTGGATTATTACTAGTGTCACCCAAACCTGCCGCAATCCTCTGCTGTTCTAACCTGTTATTATTTTCAGCCATACTCTGCTGAATTTCGAGTTGTTTAGTCTCCTGCTCTGCCAGTTGTACTCGAGCCTCCAACATCTGCTGTTGAGTTACCAACTCAAGTTGTTTTTGCTGGTTCTGTAACTCCAACCTCTCCTTATCTGCTTCCAGCCTCTGCTTGTCTGCTTCCAGCCTAGCCATTTCTAATTTTGTCTCCAACTCCAACTTTAAGATTGCCACTTTGTCACTTGACTCTTCGTCTAACTCTCCCAAACACTCTTCGTCAAGTCTCTCCTCTTCCACCAAGTGTGTGACAATAACTCTTAACACTTGAGCTTTCAACATTTTACTGGAAACTGCTAGGTTCAATTTATCAGCCAGCAACAACAAACCAGACTTCTTTAAGTCTTTAATTTTACCAAAATTTGGCTGATCTACCAGCGCAACAACCTGATCCTCCATGGTTGGCTCAATAATCACAACTTACACTTGAAACAACACTGAAAATTATGCTTGGCCCCTGGCACAAGCTGAACACTTACCTCAAATCGTGAAGCGTTGAAGTTTTCACAGCAGCTCAGATTGAACAGATAATTACACAGGCTTGATTAGGCGTCACTAGATAATCACAGAGTACCTAGGAAGGCAATTGCTATTAATAATTAGCACTGTTAATTGTACAAACATTACAGGGAATTAATGGTATAAGATCCCGGACACAGGCCTCCATTTGTTACCACCCTCGAGACTAAATAAGGTTCTTCTCCCAGCAGTGTACATAAATTATTTCATATAGGCCTTTAATAATATTGTCTAGGGGTATAGGTCAAAACACTGCATAAAATGGGGAACAATATATTTATGCTAAGGGGGACAAACATAACAATTAAATGGTACGTAAATATATCCAGAAATATTTATCAGCATGCAAATTAAAATAAAATACTTCTCGAGCAATGAGCAATATTAATAGCACTTAAAATGAGAGAATACAATATCATCTGACCAGGAAATAAAAACTTTGAATTGACTAAATATACAAATCAAGGACTTAACTTAATACATGTTATCCCTCGAACAACTACCACGCGACTAACCCCCACGCGTCTCTCCACAGGCCAAGCGTCTACCAACAAAACAACCAAGCATCCACACAACATTGTGGAATTACACATAATAAATGGTAGTACAAAATAACAAGTATTTATTAATTATAAGAGCACACCATTATATTAGCTACACTACAGCATTCACAGACAATTAATTAGGAGTTATAACTCAAAGTCAAATCACCAACACTCGCTTGACAATACTTTCTCACGCTACTCACATATCCAACCTGATCAACCCCCACAGAGAAACACATGAGAATTGTAACACGAAAGCCTCATACAAATAATATGCAACTCAAGCACACTATACATTCTATAATATATATCATATAACATACAAATCTCACATTACACAACTGGATGCTATAATGATTAAAGAATAAGACAATATAGTAATAATAATTAAGAGTAATGAGAGGATCTTAACAAGATTCGTAACAGCCTGCACTGTCCTGTACTGGTCTGCACTGTCCTGTACTGGCCTGCACTGTCCTGTACTGGTCTGTGCTGTCCTGTACTGGCCTGCACGGTCCTGTACTGGCCTGCACTGTCCTGTACTGGCCTGCACTGTCCTGTATTGGCCTGCACTGTCCTGTACTGGTCTGTGCTGTCCTGTACTGGCCTGCACTGTCCTGTACTGGCCTGCACTGTCCTGTACTGGCCTGCACTGTCCTGTATTGGCCTGCACTGTCCTGTATTGGCCTGCACTGTCCTGTACTGGTCTGTGCTGTCCTGTACTGGCCTGCACTGTCCTGTACTGGCTGTTCTGGTCTGTGCTGTCCTGTATTGGCCTGCACTGTCCTGTACTGGCCTGCATTGTCCTGGACTGGCCTGCACTGTCCGGTACTGGCCTGCACTGTCCTGTACTGGTCTGTGCTGTCCTGTACTGGTCTGTGCTGTCCTGTACTGGCCTGCACTGTCCTGTACTGGCCTGCATTGTCCTGGACTGGCCTGCACTGTCCTGGACTGGCCTGCACTGTCCTGTACTGGCCTGCACTGTCCTGTACTAGTATGTGCTGTCCTGTACTGGGCTGCACTGTCCTGTACTGGCCTGCAATGTCCTGTACTGGTCTGTGCTGTCCTGTACTCGCCTGCACTGTCATGTACAGGTCTGTGCTGTCCAGGACTGGCCTGCACTGTCCTGTACTGGCCTGCACTCTCCTGCACTGGTCTGTGCTGTCCTGAACTGGCCTGCACTGTCCTGTACTGGCCTGAACTGTACTGTACAGGTCTGTGCTGTCCTGTACTGGCCTGCACTGTCCTAGACTGGCCTGCACTGTCCTTGACTGGCCTGCACTGTCCTGTACTGCCCTGCACTGTCCTGTACTGGTCTGTACTGGCCTGCATTGTCCTGGACTGGCCTGCACTGTCCTGTACTGGCCTGTACTGTCCTGTACTGGCCTGCACTGTCCTGTAGTGGGCTGCACTGTCCTGTACAGGTCTGTGCTGTCTTGTACTGGCCTGCACTGTCCTGTACTGGCCTGCACTGTCCTGTACTGGCCTGCATTGTCCTTGACTGACCTGCACTGCCCTGTACTGGCCTACACTGTCATGTACAGGTCTGTGCTGTCCTGTACTGGCCTGCACTGTCCTGTACTGGCCTGCACTGTCCTGTACTGGCCTGCACTGTCCTGTACTGGCCTGCACTGTCCTGAACTGGCCTGCATTGTCCTGGACTGGCCTGCACTGTCCTGTACTGGCCTGCACTGTCCTGTACTGGTATGTGCTGCCCTGTACTGACCTGCACTGTCCTGTACTGGCCTGCACTGTCCTGTACAGGTCTGTGCTGTCCTGTACTGGCCTGCACTGTCCTGTACTGGCCTGCACTGTCCTGTACTGGCCTGCACTGACCTGTACTGGCCTGCACTGTCCTAGACTGGCCTGTACTGTCCTGTACTGCCCTGCATTGTCTGTACTGCCCTGCACTGTCCTGTACTGACCTGCACTGTCCTGTACTGCCCAGCACTGTCCTGTACTGGCCTGCACTGTCCTGTGCAGGCCAGTCTAGGACAGTGACCTGCAGGTTACTGATGTTCCCCTAGTGTGACCTGATGTTCCCCACTAGTGTGACCTGATGTTCCCCCCTAGTGTGACCTGATGTTCTCCCCTAGTGTGACCTGATGTCCCCCTTAGTGTGACCTGATGTTCCCCCTAGTGTGACTTGATGTCCTCCCCCTAGTGTGACCTGATGTCCAACTTAGGGTGACCTGATGTTCACCCCTAGTGTGACCTGATGATCTCCCCTAGTGTGACTTGATGTTCTACCCCCTAGTGTGACCTGATGTTCCCCCTAGTGTGACCTGATGTTTCTCCCCCTAGTGTGACTTGATGTCCTCCCCCTAGTGTGACCTGATGTCCCCCTTAGTGTGACCTGATGTTCTACCCCCCAGTGTGACCTGATGTTCTACCCCCAAGTGTGACCTGATGTTCTCCCCTAGTGTGGCCTGATGTCCTCCTAGTGTGGCCTGATGTCCTAGTGTGACCTGATGTTCCCCCCTAGTGTGACCTGATGTTCCCCCCTAGTGTGACCTGATGTCCTCCTAGTGTGACCTGATGCCCCCTAGTGTGACATGATGTTCCCCCTAGTGTGACCTGACGTTCCCCCCTAGTGTGACCTGATGTTCCCCCCTAGTGTGGCCTGATGTCCTCCTAGTGTGGCCTGATGTCCTAGTGTGACCTGATGTTCCCCCTAGTGTGACCTGATGTTCCCCCCCTAGTGTGACCTGATGTTCTCCCCCTAGTGTGACCTGATGTTCTCCCCCTATTGTGACCTGATGTTACCCCTAGTGCGACCTAATGTTCCCCCTAGTGTGACCTGATGTTCCCCCTAGTGTGACCTAATGTTCCCCCTAGTGTGACCTGATGTTTCCCCCCTAGTGTGACCTGATGTTCCCCCCCCCTAGTGTGACCTGATGTTCTCCCCCCTATTGTGACCTGATGTTACCCCTAGTGTGACATAATGTTCTCCCTAGTGTGACCTGATGTTCCCCCTAGTGTGACCTGATTTTCTCCCCATATTGTGATCTGATGTTACCCCTAGTGCGACCTAATGTTCCCCCCTAGTGTGACCTGATGTTCCCCCTAGTGTGACCTGATGTTCCCCCTAGTGTGACCTAATGTTCCCCCTAGTGTGACCTGGTTTTCTCCCCCTATTGTGACCTGATGTTACCCCTAGTGTGACCTAATGCTCCTCCTAGTGTGACCTAATGCTCCTCCCTAGTGTGACCTGATGTTCCCCCCTAGTGTGACCTGATGTTCTTCCCCCTAGTGTGACCTGATGTTCCCCCTAGTGTGACCTGATGTTCTTCCCCCTAGTGTGACCTGATGTTCCCCCTAGTGTGACCTGATGTTCCCCTAGTGTGACCTGATGTTCCCCTAGTGTGACCTGATGTTCCACCCTAGCGTGACCTGATGTTCCCCCCTAGTGTGACCTGATGTTCCCCCTAGCGTGACCTGATGTTCCACCCTAGCGTGACCTGATGTTCCCCCTAGTGTGACCTGATGTTCCCTCTAGTGTGACCTGATGTTCCCTCCCCTAGTGTGACCTGATGTTCCCCCCTAGTGTGACCTGTTCCCCCTAGTGTGACCTGATGTTCCCCCCTAGTGTGACCTGTTCCCCCTAGTGTGACCTGTTCCCCCTAGTGTGACCTGATGTTCCCCCCTAGTGTGACCTGATGTTCCCCCTGGTATGACCTAATGTTCCCCCTAGTGTGACCTGATGTTCCCCCTAGTGTGACCTGATGTTCCCTCTAGTATGACCTGATGTTCCCCCTAGTGTAACCTGATGTTCCCCCCCCCCTAGTGTGACCTGATGTTCTCCCCTAGTGTGACCTGATGTTCTCCCCTAGTGTGATCTGATGGTCCACCTAGTGTGACCTGATGTTCCCCCCTAGTGTGACCTGATGGTCCCCCCTAGTGTGATCTGATGGTCCCCCTAGTGTGACCAGGTTAAGACTACCTGCTGTAGTCTTAAACTAGTTTACAGGTGTCAGGGAGGAGATAAACTGTCACAAGGACTCTTCAATGATTAAACTGACCATGTCCATAGGAGGCACACACACCCACACACACACACACACACACACGCGCGCACACGCACACGCACACGCACACACACACACACACACACACACACACACACACACACACACACACACACACACGTTTGGACAAGGAAGAAATAAAGCAGTTACCTGATGGAGTTTCACCTTGGGTGCTGCGAGAATGTGCAACTGAGCTGAGCATTCCACTCCAATTAATATTCCAGACATCCTTGTGCACAGGAATGTTTGCAGATATATGGAGAAAGTCAAACATTGTACTATCTATAAAAATAGTAGTCGAGAGGAACCTCTAAATTATCGACCCGTCATTAACAAGCGTGGTAGTCAAACACTAGAACAAATAGTTAAAACCAAATGGGTTGAACTCCTAGAGTGTACTGACATAATAACGTACAGACAGTATGATTTTCGAACAGGAAGATCCTGTGTAACAAATCTACTTAGCATATATGTAGAGCCACAGAGATACTACAGGAAAGAGGTGGTTGGGTTGACTGTGTATCTGGACCCAATAAATGCTTTTTGACAGTCCCACACAAGAGACTGTTCTGGAAACTGGAACATGCTGGAGGGGTGACAGGAAGACTTCTAACATGGATGAAAAATTTCTAACATACAGACAGATGAGGGCAGTAGCCAGAGACAGTGTACCTAAATGGAGGAGTGTTACTACAGAGTACCACAGGGTTCGTTCTTGCACCAGTAATGTTCATCGTCTACATAAAACATCTACCAGAAGGATACAGAATTATATAAAACATGTTTGTGGACGATGCTAAGATACTGGGGAATATAGGAAGGGCAAGGGACTATCAGGGAGAAAGCGCCAAGCCATTACCATTATATGACCCTGGGAAGGGATCAGGACAAAGATTTGGGATGGATGGGACGGGGGGAAATGAATGGTGCCCATTTATATAGGAGACGCAGACGATTGTAATGCCCGTGAATTTGATCTACATATAATAAGTGCTTAGAGCGACAAGTGGCAAAATGGAATTCAATGGAATAAATGCCATGTTATGATATGTGGAGTGGGAGAAAATAGACCACACACAACTTACAGATTTGTTGATGAAATGAATTACAGAACTCTAATAAAGAAGGAGACCTGAGGGTGGTTGTGGGTAGTAAACGGTCGCCAGAGGAACACATAAAGAACATTGTGAGAGGAGGAGCGTATGTGTCGCTGGCCAACTTATATGAATGGTGAAATACTAAAGCCTTCCTGAGGTTATTGAGATGATTTCGGGGCTTTAGTGTCCCCGCGGCCCGGTCCTAGACCAGGCCTCCACCCCAGGAAGCAGCTCGTGACAACTGAATAACACCCAGGTACCTATTTTACTGCTAGGTAACAGGGGCATAGGGTTGAAAGAAACTGCCATTGTTTCTCGCCGGCGCCCGGGATCGAACCCGGGACCACAGGATCACAAGTCCAGTGTGCTGTCCGCTCGGCCGACCGGCTCCCTTTTATGACTTTTTTTCATGACTTTGTGAGACCAAATTGGAAAATGCAGCAGTTGTATTACATACTGACGGATTGAATTCTATCGACTTGAGAATGGTCCAGGACGGACCGAAACGTCGTCGTCCCTTCACCTTCTAGTGTGTGGTCTGGTCAACAGCAGTTGTGTGGTGTCCAAATGTCAAGACGCACATAAAGAAATGGAAAAGCTGCAACGCATTCTACAAAATGGCTTCCGGAACTGGGAAACAAGAGTTGCAAGGAGAGATTAGAGGCGTTAAACAGGCCAAAACTAGAAGGGAGAGAAAGAGACATCTTTCTCATTGTGCTCATCTTTCCACACTGACAAAGAGGAATTCCTGAAACCAGCAACTTCAAGAAACAAGAGGACACAGATTCAAGTTAAGGAAACAATGATGTCGAAAAAAATATTAAAGTTTTCTTTTGCAAACAGAGAGGGTAGACGGTTGGAACAAGCTAAGTGAGACGGTGGTGGTGGCCAAAACAATCAGTAGTTTCAAAGCGTTATATGACAAAGATAACTGGGAAGACGGGACACCACGAGCGTAGCTCTCATCCTGTAACTACACCTTCGTAATTACACACACACAGGAATGCATCAGGAAGTGATGTGGTGGAGGCTGACTCCATACACAGTTTCAAATATAGATATGATAGAGCCCAGTAAGCCCAGGAATCTGTACACAAGTTGATTGACAGTTGAGAGGCGGGACCAAAGAGCCAGAGCTCAACCGCCGCAAGCACAACTAGGTGAGCACACACCTTAAGTTCTATACCTTACTACCAGCGGGTAACCTTACTACGGCTTCCCTACCTAACATTTCCCTACCTCCCTTACCCATCTTCCCCTTTGCTATCTTCATAT
>WNGS01065485.1:0-11082 GCA_020271785.1 Procambarus virginalis
GCCGTCACTCACCGCCGCTCAGGTGAGGCCCGTCACTCACCGCCGCTCAGGGGTGATGCTTCAGGGAGCCGTCACTCACCGCCGCTCAGGGGTGATGCTTCAGGGAGCCGTCACTCACCGCCGCTCAGGGGTGCTTCAGGGAGCCGTCACTCACCGCCGCTCAGGGGTGATGCTTCAGGGAGCCGTCACTCACCGCCGCTCAGGGGTGATGCTTCAGGGAGCCGTCACTCACCGCCGCTCAGGGGTGATGCTTCAGGGAGCCGTCACTCACCGCCGCTCAGGGTGATGCTTCAGGGAGCCGTCACTCACCGCCGCTCAGGAGGCCCGTCACTCACCGCCGCTCAGGGGTGATGCTTCAGGGAGCCGTCACTCACCGCCGCTCGGGTGATGCTTCAGGGAGCCGTCACTCACCGCCGCTCAGGGGTGATGCTTCAGGGAGCCGTCACTCACCGCCGCTCAGGGGTGATGCTTCAGGGAGCCGTCACTCACCGCCGCTCAGGGTGATGCTCAGGGAGCCGTCACTCACCGCCGCTCAGGGGTGATGCTTCAGGGAGCCGTCACTCACCGCCGCTCAGGGGTGATGCTTCAGGGAGCCGTCACTCACCGCCGCTCAGGGGTGATGCTTCAGGGAGCCGTCACTCACCGCCGCTCAGGGGTGATGCTTCAGGGAGCCGTCACTCAGACCGCCGCTCAGGAGGCCGTCACTCACCGCCGCTCAGGGGTGATGCTTCAGGGAGCCGTCACTCACCGCCGCTCAGGGGTGATGCTTCAGGGAGCCGTCACTCACCGCCGCTCAGGGGTGATGCTTCAGGGAGCCGTCACTCACCGCCGCTCAGGGTGATGCTTCAGGGAGCCGTCACTCACCGCCGCTCAGGGGTGATGCTTCAGGGAGCCGTCACTCACCGCCGCTCAGGGGTGATGCTTCAGGGAGCCGTCACTCACCGCCGCTCAGGGGTGATGCTTCAGGGAGCCGTCACTCACCGCCGCTCAGGGGTGATGCTTCAGGGAGCCGTCACTCACCGCCGCTCAGGGGTGATGCTTCAGGGAGCCGTCACTCACCGCCGCTCAGGGGTGATGCTTCAGGGAGCCGTCACTCACCGTCGCTCAGGGGTGATGCTTAGGGAGCCGTCACTCACCGCCGCTCAGGGGTGATGCTTCAGGGAGCCGTCACCACCGCGCTCAGAGGAGCCGTCACTCACCGCCGCTCAGGGGTGATGCTTCAGGGAGCCGTCACTCACCGCCGGTCAGGGTGATGCTTCAGGGAGCCGTCACTCACCGCCGCTCAGGGGTGATGCTTCAGGGAGCCGTCACTCACCGCCGCTCAGGGGTGATGCTTCAGGGAGCCGTCACTCACCGCCGCTCAGGAGGCCCGTCACTCACCGCCGCTCAGGGGTGATGCTTCAGGGAGCCGTCACTCACCACGCTCAGCGGTGATGCTTCAGGGAGCCGTCACTCACCGCCGCTCAGGGGTGATGCTTCAGGGAGCCGTCACTCACCGCCGCTCAGGGGTGATGCTTCAGGGAGCCGTCACTCACCGCCGCTCAGGAGGCCCGTCACTCACCGCCGCTCAGGGGTGATGCTTCAGGGAGCCGTCACTCACCGCCGCTCAGGGGTGATGCTTCAGAGAGCCGTCACTCACCGCCGCTCAGGGTGATGCTTCAGGGAGCCGTCACTCACCGCCGCTCAGGAGTGATGCTTCAGGGAGCCGTCACTCACCGCCGCTCAGGGGTGATGCTTCAGGGAGCCGTCACTCACCGCCGCTCAGGGGTGATGCTTCAGGAAGCCGTCACTCACCGTCGCTCAGGGGTGATGCTTCAGGGAGCCGTCACTCACCGCCGCTCAGGGGTGATGCTTCAGGGAGCCGTCACTCACCGCCGCTCAGGGGTGATGCTTCAGGGAGCCGTCACTCACCGCCGCTCAGGGGTGATGCTTCAGGGAGCCGTCACTCACCGCCGCTCAGGGGTGATGCTTCAGGGAGCCGTCACTCACCGCCGCTCAGAGGCCGTCACTCACCGCCGCTCAGGGTGATGCTTCAGGGAGCCGTCACTCACCGCCGCTCAGGGGTGATGCTTCAGGGAGCCGTCACTCACCGCCGCTCAGGGGTGATGCTTCAGGGAGCCGTCACTCACCCGCTCAGGGGTGATGCTTCAGGGAGCCGTCACTCACCGCCGCTCAGGAGGAGCCGTCACTCACCGCCGCTCAGGGGTGATGCTTCAGGGAGCCGTCACTCACCGCCGCTCAGGGGTGATGCTTCAGGGAGCCGTCACTCACCGCCGCTCAGGGGTGATGCTTCAGGGAGCCGTCACTCACCGCCGCTCAGGGGTGATGCTTCAGGGAGCCGTCACTCACCGCCGCTCAGGGGTGATGCTTCAGGGAGCCGTCACTCACCGCCGCTCAGGGGTGATGCTTCAGGGAGCCGTCACTCACCGCCGCTCAGGGGTGATGCTTCAGGGAGCGTCACTCACCGCCGCTCAGGGTGATGCTTCAGGGAGCCGTCACTCACCGCCGCTCAGGGGTGATGCTTCAGGGAGCCGTCACTCACCGCCGCTCAGGAGGCCCGTCACTCACCGCCGCTCAGGGGTGATGCTTCAGGGAGCGTCACTCACCGCCTCAGGGGTGATGCTTCAGGGAGCCGTCACTCACCGCCGCTCAGGGTGATGCTTCAGGGAGCGTCACTCACCGCCGCTCAGGGGTGATGCTTCAGGGAGCCGTCACTCACCGCCGCTCAGGGGAGGCCGTCACTCACCGCCGCTCAGGGGTGATGCTTCAGGGAGCCGTCACTCACCGCCGCTCAGGGGTGATGCTTCAGGGAGCCGTCACTCACCGCCGCTCAGGGGGATGCTTCAGGGAGCCGTCACTCACCGCCGCTCAGGGGTGATGCTTCAGGGAGCCGTCACTCACCACCGCTCAGGGGTGATGCTTCAGGGAGCCGTCACTCACCGCCGCTCAGGGTGATGCTTCAGGGAGCCGTCACTCACCGCCGCTCAGGGGTGATGCTTCAGGGAGCCGTCACTCACCGCCGCTCAGGGGTGATGCTTCAGGGAGCCGTCACTCACCGCCGCTCAGGAGACCCGTCACTCACCGCCGCTCAGGGTGATGCTTCAGGGAGCCGTCACTCACCGCCGCTCAGGGGTGATGCTTCAGGGAGCCGTCACTCACCGCCGCTCAGGGGTGATGCTTCAGGGAGCCGTCACTCACCGCCGCTCAGGGTGATGCTTCAGGGAGCCGTCACTCACCACCGCTCAGGGGTGATGCTTCAGGGAGCCGTCACTCACCGCCGCTCAGGGGTGATGCTTCAGGGAGCCGTCACTCACCGCCGCTCAGGGGTGATGCTTCAGGGAGCCGTCACTCACCGCCGCTCAGGGGTGATGCTTCAGGGAGCCGTCACTCACCGCCGCTCAAGGGTGATGCTTCAGGGAGCCGTCACTCACCGCCGCTCAGGGGTGATGCTTCAGGGAGCCGTCACTCACCGCCGCTCAGGGGTGATGCTTCAGGGAGCCGTCACTCACCGCCGCTCAGGGGTGATGCTTCAGGGAGCCGTCACTCACCGCCGCTCAGGGGTGATGCTTCAGGGAGCCGTCACTCACCGCCGCTCAGGGAAGCCGTCACTCACCGCCGCTCAGGGAGCCGTCACTCACCGCCGCTCAGGTGAGCCGTTCACTCACCGCCGCTCAGGGAGCCGTCACTCACCGCCGCTCAGGGAGCCGTCACTCACCGCCGCTCAGGGTGATGCTTCAGGGAGCCGTCACTCACCGCCGCTCAGGGTGATGCTTCAGGGAGCCGTCACTCACCGCCGCTCAGGGGAGCCGTCACTCACCGCCGCTCAGGGGTGATGCTTCAGGGAGCCGTCACTCACCGCCGCTCAGGGGTGATGCTTCAGGGAGCCGTCACTCACCGCCGCTCAGGGGTGATGCTTCAGGGAGCCGTCACTCACCGCCGCTCAGGGTGATGCTTCAGGGAGCCGTCACTCACCGCCGCTCAGGGGTGATGCTTCAGGGAGCCGTCACTCACCGCCGCTCAGGGGTGATGCTTCAGGGAGCCGTCACTCACCGCCGCTCAGGGGTGATGCTTCAGGGAGCCGTCACTCACCGCCGCTCAGGGGTGATGCTTCAGGGAGCCGTCACTCACCGCCGCTCAGGGGAGCCGTCACTCACCGCCGCTCAGGGGTGATGCTTCAGGGAGCCGTCACTCACCGCCGCTCAGGGGTGATGCTTCAGGGAGCCGTCACTCACCGCCGCTCAGGGTGATGCTTCAGGGAGCCGTCACTCACCGCCGCTCAGGGAAGCCGTCACTCACCGCCGCTCAGGGAGCCGTCACTCACCGCCGCTCAGGGAAGCCGTCACTCACCGCCGCTCAGGGGAGCCGTCACTCACCGCCGCTCAGGGGTGATGCTTCAGGGAGCCGTCACTCACCGCCGCTCAGGGGAGCCGTCACTCACCGCCGCTCAGGGGTGATGCTTCAGGGAGCCGTCACTCACCGCCGCTCAGGGGTGATGCTTCAGGGAGCCGTCACTCACCGCCGCTCAGGGGTGATGCTTCAGGGAGCCGTCACTCACCGCCGCTCAGGGGTGATGCTTCAGGGAGCCGTCACTCACCGCCGCTCAGGGGTGATGCTTCAGGGAGCCGTCACTCACCGCCGCTCAGGGGTGATGCTTCAGGGAGCCGTCACTCACCGCCGCTCAGGAGGCCCGTCACTCACCGCCGCTCAGGGGTGATGCTTCAGGGAGCCGTCACTCACCGCCGCTCAGGGGTGATGCTTCAGGGAGCCGTCACTCACCGCCGCTCAGGGGTGATGCTTCAGGGAGCCGTCACTCACCGCCGCTCAGGGGTGATGCTTCAGGGAGCCGTCACTCACCGCCGCTCAGGGGAGCCGTCACTCACCGCCGCTCAGGGGTGATGCTTCAGGGAGCCGTCACTCACCGCCGCTCAGGGGTGATGCTTCAGGGAGCCGTCACTCACCGCCGCTCAGGGGTGATGCTTCAGGGAGCCGTCACTCACCGCCGCTCAGGGGTGATGCTTCAGGGAGCCGTCACTCACCGCCGCTCAGGGGTGATGCTTCAGGGAGCCGTCACTCACCGCCGCTCAGGGGTGATGCTTCAGGGAGCCGTCACTCACCGCCGCTCAGGGGTGATGCTTCAGGGAGCCGTCACTCACCGCCGCTCAGGGGTGATGCTTCAGGGAGCCGTCACTCACCGCCGCTCAGGAGACCCGTCACTCACCGCCGCTCAGGGGTGATGCTTCAGGGAGCCGTCACTCACCGCCGCTCAGGGGTGATGCTTCAGGGAGCCGTCACTCACCGCCGCTCAGGGGTGATGCTTCAGGGAGCCGTCACTCACCGCCGCTCAGGGGTGATGCTTCAGGGAGCCGTCACTCACCGCCGCTCAGGGGTGATGCTTCAGGGAGCCGTCACTCACCGCCGCTCAGGGGTGATGCTTCAGGGAGCCGTCACTCACCGCCGCTCAGGGGTGATGCTTCAGGGAGCCGTCACTCACCGCCGCTCAGGGGTGATGCTTCAGGGAGCCGTCACTCACCGCCGCTCAGGGGTGATGCTTCAGGGAGCCGTCACTCACCGCCGCTCAGGGGTGATGCTTCAGGGAGCCGTCACTCACCGCCGCTCAGGGGTGATGCTTCAGGGAGCCGTCACTCACCGCCGCTCAGGGGTGATGCTTCAGGGAGCCGTCACTCACCGCCGCTCAGGGGTGATGCTTCAGGGAGCCGTCACTCACCGCCGCTCAGGGGTGATGCTTCAGGGAGCCGTCACTCACCGCCGCTCAGGGGTGATGCTTCAGGGAGCCGTCACTCACCGCCGCTCAGGGGTGATGCTTCAGGGAGCCGTCACTCACCGCCGCTCAGGGGTGATGCTTCAGGGAGCCGTCACTCACCGCCGCTCAGGGGTGATGCTTCAGGGAGCCGTCACTCACCGCCGCTCAGGAGGCCGTCACTCACCGCCGCTCAGGGGTGATGCTTCAGGGAGCCGTCACTCACCGCCGCTCAGGGGTGATGCTTCAGGGAGCCGTCACTCACCGCCGCTCAGGGTGATGCTTCAGGGAGCCGTCACTCACCGCCGCTCAGGGTGATGCTTCAGGGAGCCGTCACTCACCGCCGCTCAGGGGAGCCGTCACTCACCGCCGCTCAGGGGTGATGCTTCAGGGAGCCGTCACTCACCGCCGCTCAGGGGTGATGCTTCAGGGAGCCGTCACTCACCGCCGCTCAGGGGTGATGCTTCAGGGAGCCGTCACTCACCGCCGCTCAGGGGTGATGCTTCAGGGAGCCGTCACTCACCGCCGCTCAGGGGTGATGCTTCAGGGAGCCGTCACTCACCGCCGCTCAGGGTGATGCTTCAGGGAGCCGTCACTCACCGCCGCTCAGGGGTGATGCTTCAGGGAGCCGTCACTCACCGCCGCTCAGGGGTGATGCTTCAGGGAGCCGTCACTCACCGCCGCTCAGGAGACCCGTCACTCACCGCCGCTCAGGGGTGATGCTTCAGGGAGCCGTCACTCACCGCCGCTCAGGGGTGATGCTTCAGGGAGCCGTCACTCACCGCCGCTCAGGGGTGATGCTTCAGGGAGCCGTCACTCACCGCCGCTCAGGGGTGATGCTTCAGGGAGCCGTCACTCACCGCCGCTCAGGGGTGATGCTTCAGGGAGCCGTCACTCACCGCCGCTCAGGGGTGATGCTTCAGGGAGCCGTCACTCACCGCCGCTCAGGGGTGATGCTTCAGGGAGCCGTCACTCACCGCCGCTCAGGGGTGATGCTTCAGGGAGCCGTCACTCACCGCCGCTCAGGGGTGATGCTTCAGGGAGCCGTCACTCACCGCCGCTCAGGGGTGATGCTTCAGGGAGCCGTCACTCACCGCCGCTCAGGGGTGATGCTTCAGGGAGCCGTCACTCACCGCCGCTCAGGGGTGATGCTTCAGGGAGCCGTCACTCACCGCCGCTCAGGGGTGATGCTTCAGGGAGCCGTCACTCACCGCCGCTCAGGGAAGCCGTCACCGCCACTCACCGCCGCCTCAGGGAGCCGTCACTCACCGCCGCTCAGGGAAGCCGTCACTCACCGCCGCTCAGGGGAGCCGTCACTCACCGCCGCTCAGGGGTGATGCTTCAGGGAGCCGTCACTCACCGCCGCTCAGGGGTGATGCTTCAGGGAGCCGTCACTCACCGCCGCTCAGGGGAGCCGTCACTCACCGCCGCTCAGGGGTGATGCTTCAGGGAGCCGTCACTCACCGCCGCTCAGGGTGATGCTTCAGGGAGCCGTCACTCACCGCCGCTCAGGGGTGATGCTTCAGGGAGCCGTCACTCACCGCCGCTCAGGGGTGATGCTTCAGGGAGCCGTCACTCACCGCCGCTCAGGGGTGATGCTTCAGGGAGCCGTCACTCACCGCCGCTCAGGGGTGATGCTTCAGGGAGCCGTCACTCACCGCCGCTCAGGGGTGATGCTTCAGGGAGCCGTCACTCACCGCCGCTCAGGGGTGATGCTTCAGGGAGCCGTCACTCACCGCCGCTCAGGGGAGCCGTCACTCACCGCCGCTCAGGGGTGATGCTTCAGGGAGCCGTCACTCACCGCCGCTCAGGGGTGATGCTTCAGGGAGCCGTCACTCACCGCCGCTCAGGGGTGATGCTTCAGGGAGCCGTCACTCACCGCCGCTCAGGGAAGCCGTCACTCACCGCTGCTCAGGGAAGCCGTCACTCACCGCCGGCGGCGGTGAGTGACGGCTTCCCTGAGCAGCGGTGAGTGACGGCTTCCTGAGCGGCGGTGAGTGACGGCTCCCTGAAGCATCACTCCTGAGCGGCGGTGAGTGACGGCTCCTGAAGCATCACCCTGAGCGGTGTTGAGTGACGGCTCCCTGAAGCATCACCCTGAGCGGCGGTGAGTGTGACGGTTCCCATGAGCGGCGGTGAGTGACGGCTCTCTGAAGCATCACCGCTGAGCGGCGGTGAGTGACGGCTCCCTGAAGCATCACCCTGAGCGGCGGTGGTGAGAGACGGCTCCCTGAAGCATCACCCCTGAGCGGCGGTGAGTGACGGCTCCCGAAGCATCACTCCTGAGCGGCGGTGAGTGACGGCTCCCTGAAGCATCACCGCTGAGCGGCGGTGAGTGACGGCTCCTGAAGCATCACCCCTGAGCGGTGGTGAGTGACGGCTCCCTGAAGCATCACCCCTGAGCGGTGGTGAGTGACGGCTCCTGAAGCATCACCCTGAGCGGCGGTGAGTGACGGCTCCCCTGAGCGGCGGTGAGTGACGGCTCCCAGAAGCATCACCGCTGAGCGGCGGCGAGTGACGGCTCCCTGAAGCATCACCCTGAGCGGCGGCGGCGGTGAGTGACGGCTCCCCTGAGCGGCGGTGAGTGACGGCTTCCTGAGCGGCGGTGAGTGACGGCTTCCCTGAGCGGCGGTGAGTGACGGCTTCCCTGAGCGGCGGTGAGAGTGACGGCTTCCGTGAGCGGCGGTGAGTGACGGCTCCCTGAAGTATCACTCCTGAGCGGCGGTGAGTGACAGCTCCCTGAAGCATCACCCTGAGCGGCGGGTGAGTGCGGCTCCCTGAAGCATCACCCTGAGCGGCGGTGAGTGACGGCTCCCTGAAGCATCACCTCTGAGCGGCGGTGAGTGACGGCTCCTGAAGCATCACTCTTGAGCGGCGGTGAGTGACGGCTCCTGAAGCATCACCCCTGAGCGGCGGTGAGTGACGGCTCCCTGAAGCATCACCCCTGAGCGGCGGTGAGTGACGGCTCCCTGAAGCATCACTCCTGACCGGCGGTGAGTGACGGCTCCCTAAAGCCATCCCTGAGCGGTGGTGAGTGACGGCTCCTGGAGCATCACCCCTGAGCGACGGTGATGACGCGCTCCCTGAAGCATCACCCTGAGCGGCGGTGAGTGACGGCTCCCTGAAGCATCACCCTGAGTGGCGGTGAGTGACGGCTCCTGAAGCATCACCCTGAGCGGCGGTGAGTAACGGGTATCCTGAGCGGCGGTGAGTGACGGCTCCTTGAAGCATCACCCCTTAGCGGCGGTGAGTGACGGCTCCCTGAAGCATCACCCCTGAGCGACGGTGACTGACGCTCCTGAAGCATACCCTGAGCGGCGGTGAGTGACGGCTCCTGAATCATCACCCCTGAGCGGTGGTGAGTGACGGCTCCCTGAAGCATCACCCTGAGCGGCGGTGAGTGACGGCTCCTGAAGCATCACCGCTGAGCGGCGGTGAGTGACGGCTCCCTGAAGCATCACCCCTGAGGGGCGGTGAGTGACGGCTCCCTGAAGCATCACCCCTGAGTGGCGGTGAGTGACGGCTCCCCTGAGCGGCGGTGAGTGACGGCTCCTGAAGCATCACGCCTGAGTGGCGGTGAGTGACGCTCCTGAAGCATCACCCCTGAGCGGGGGTGAGTGACGGCTCCCTGAAGCATCACCCATGAGTGGCGGTGAGTGACGGCTCCCTGAAGCATCACCCCTGAGCGGCGGTGGGTGACGGGCCTCCTGAGCGGCGGTGAGTGACGGCTCCCTGAAGCATCACCCCTGAGCGGCGGTGAGTGACGGCTCCCTGAAGCATCACCCTGAGCGACGGTGACTGACGCTACCTGAAGCATCACCCTGAGCGGCGGTGAGTGACGGCTCCCTGAAGCATCACCCCTGAGCGGCGGTGAGTGACGGCTCCCTGAAGCATCACCCCTGAGCGGCGGTGAGTGACGGCTCCCTGAATCATCACCCTGAGCGGCGGTGAGTGACGGCTCCCTGAAGCATCACCCTGAGCGGCGGTGAGTGACGGCTCCTGAAGCATCACCCTGAGCGGCGGTGAGTGACGGCTCCCTGAAGCATCACCTCTGAGCGGCGGTGAGTGACGGCTCCCTGAAGCATCACTCTTGAGCGGCGGTGAGTGACGGCTCCCTGAAGCATCACCCTGAGCGGCGGTGAGTGACGGCTCCCTGAAGCATCACCCCTGAGCGGCGGTGAGTGACGGCTCCCTGAAGCATCACTCCTGACCGGCGGTGAGTGACGGCTCCCTGAAGCATCATCCCTGAGCGGTGGTGAGTGACGGCTCTCTGGAGCATCACCCCTGAGCGACGGTGAGTGACGGCTCCCTGAAGCATCACCCTGAGCGGCGGTGAGTGACGGCTCCCTGAAGCATCACCCCTGAGTGGCGGTGAGTGACGGCTCCCTGAAGCATCCCCTGAGCGGCGGTGAGTAACGGGTCTCCTGAGCGGCGGTGAGTGACGGCTCTTGACGCATCACCTTAGCGGCGGTGAGTGACGGCTCCCTGAAGCATCACCCCGAGCGACGGTGACTGACGCTCCCTGAAGCATTACCCCTGAGCGGCGGTGAGTGACGGCTCCTGAATCATCACCCATGAGCGGTGGTGAGTGACGGCTCCTGAAGCATCACCCCTGAGCGGCGGTGAGTGACGGCTCCCTGAAGCATCACCGCTGAGCGGCGGTGAGTGACGGCTCCCTGAAGCATCACCTGAGCGGCGGTGAGTGACGGCCCCCTGAAGCATCACCATGAGTGGCGGTGAGTGACGGCTCCCTGAGCGGCGGTGAGTGACGGCTCCTGAAGCATCACGCCTGAGTGGCGGTGAGTGACTGCTCCTGAAGCATCACCCTGAGCGGCGGTGAGTGACGGCTCCTGAAGCATCACCCTGAGTGGCGGTGAGTGACTGCTCCTGAAGCATCACCCTGAGCGGCGGTGGGTGACGGGCCTCCTGAGCGGCGGTGAGTGACGGCTCTTGAAGCATCACCCCTGAGCGGCGGTGAGTGACGGCTCCCTGAAGCATCACCCCTGAGCGACGGTGACGACGCTCCTGAAGCATCACCCCTGAGCGGCGGTGAGTGACGGCTCCCTGAAGCATCACCCCTGAGCGGCGGTGAGTGACGGCTCCCTGAAGGCATCAAACTGAGCGCGGTGAGTGACGGCTCCCTGAAGCATCACCCCTGAGTGGCGGTGAGTGACGGCTCCCTGAGCGGCGGTGAGTGACGGCTCCCTGAGGCATCACCTGAGCGGAGGTGAGTGACGGCTCCCCTGAGCGGCGGTGAGTGACGGCTTCCCTGAGCGGCGGTGAGGACGGCTTCCCTGAGCGGCGGTGAGTGACGGCTCCCTGAG
>WNGS01065499.1:0-27419 GCA_020271785.1 Procambarus virginalis
TTTTTTGTAACAAAGTTCAAATAAAGCAAATATATATGTGTACATACAAAAGAATGGGGGTGGTAGGAGAAGAAATATTAGTGTTCAGTGAGAAACCACAAGGTCTCCTCTGAATACGTTTTATTTTCTTCTCCGAGGCTATGGGTCCCCACATTGGCACCAGAGGTGGTACCCTCACAAACTTTTATATATATATATATATATATATATATATATATATATATATATATATATATATATTATATATATTATATATATATATATATATATATATATATATATATATATCTATAGTGGCTACAGCGAAGGCAACGACCAGTCGACTCTGCGAGAGTCTCCCCTTCCACCATTCTCCCTCAGTAGGGGTCATATAGAGCGGAGTTTTAGCGCCAACACCATTTTCTTCTTTACGGCTTCGGTGGGGCAGGTAATATTCTGTATTACCCTATATCTTACGTCTCATAAATAATTACTAAATAAGTATAAATACAAAAAGTCTATATATATATAATCAATTGATAAAATTACTGTTTAAACACAGTGATAAAGTAATCATTTCTGTTTGCAATGCTTGAACACAGGCAGCTAATTAGCACCATTACTTAAGAAATATATAGGTTGAACAGCTGTTGTAAGAGAAAAAATGTAGCCATGTACTGGTTAACAAACTGTCCATTTGTCTCTATCCTGGTCCTGATTGATTGATGAAGATTAAGCCACCCAAAAGGTGGCATGGGCACGAATAGCCCGTAAGTGGTGGCCCTTTTGAGCCATTACCACTATCAAGAGCTGATACTGGAGATCTGTGGAGGTGCAACTGCACCCTGCGTGACGGGAGATGTCTCCCGTGATCCTGGACCATGTCCAGGGTTATTATAAACTTGCCGTTTGGTCAGTAAACTATCATAGTGGCGTTATTATCCCTCCAGTGGTTAATAACCCTTAATCATAACCCCAAAATCCAGCCAATGGACGTCCCTGACTGGGAGATACACTTCTTGAGGAGAACTACGCTTCTAGTGAATATAATTATAGTGTGTCGAGTGTATCTGAATTATATGCTTAGAGTCCCCGTACACTATGTTAGATCATTTATTCTGCATACCCGTCCTGTGGGCGGTGGTGGAGAGCGGCACGTAATGGGCTCCTGGATTAAACCCCCAAAATCAGTTTAGTTAAGCAAGTTATAGTCTTGGTTACACGCAAAATTAATTAGTTAGTTTAGTTCATTTATTATGCACCCCATACCCATCCCGTGGGCGGTAGTGGAAAGGGTTACAGAGGCACATAATGGGCTCAGGGACTGAACCCCACAATTCATTTAGCTAAGCAAGTTACAATCTTGATGAAAATTAATGTACATTGTTACATAAACAATGGGTTTCTTGGGGAAGGGATCGTTGCTGACTGGAAAATTAGCTCATGTAGTGCCTATAATGCCTACCCCCAACCCCCAGAGGCTGATAAACCTCCACCCCCAACTCCAAACCAAAATTTCACAGATGTGCTCTAAAGTCTGCTTTGATGAGTCCCAAGTTTATCCATAGTTAAATCAGTATATTAAACTCCCCAATACTCATCCTGTGGGTGAATGACAGACAGGCTACGGACTCATACAGGTCAGCACACCATGTTTAACAATATATATATACACATACAATTGAGGATCGCAGGTTCGAGCCCCAGGCGGGGCATGGAGGGTTTGGTTAGTTTGCTCTCACCTACTGTCTCTCTTCACCTAGCAGTAAATAGGTACCCAGGAGTCAGGCAACTGTTGTGGGTAAATTCAGGTAAATTCAGGTAAGGTCAGTAATCGGCCTATAGGAGGGGGACCTCGATAGGCCTAAGTACAGGCTTCCTGTCCTCGATAATGGCAATGTAAATAAAGTGAAAATTCAATGCTAAAATACACTCTCTGAATGCTTATTTCACCCAATTGACTCATTCTGTGAGCGATTGTTAATTGCATACTCATCCTGTGAGTGATTGTTAACTGCATACTCATCCTGTAAGTGATTGTTAACTCCATACTCATCCTGTGGGTGATTGTGAACTCCATACTCATCCTGTGAGTGATTGTGAACTCCATACTCATCCTGTAAGTGATTGTTAACTGCATACTCATCCTGTGAGTGATTGTTAACTGCATACTCATCCTGTGAGTGATTGTGAACTCCATACTCATCCTGTGAGTGATTGTGAACTCCATACTCATCCTGTGAGTGATTGTTAACTGCATACTCATCCTGTGAGTGATTGTTAACTCCATACTCATCCCGTGGGTGATTGTGAACTCCATACTCATCCTATGAGTGATTGTTAACTCCATACTCATCCTGTGGGTGATTGTGAACTCCATACTCATCCTGTAAGTGATTGTTAACTCCATACTCATCCTGTGGGTGATTGTGAACTCCATACTCATCCCGTGAGTGATTGTTAACTCCATACTCATCCTGTGGGTGATTGTGAACTCCATACTCATCCTGTAAGTGATTGTTAACTCCATACTCATCCTGTGAGTGATTGTGAACTCCATACTCATCCCGTGAGTGATTGTTAACTCCATACTCATCCTGTGGGTGATTGTGAACTCCATACTCATCCTGTAAGTGATTGTTAACTCCATACTCATCCTGTAAGTGATTGTTAACTCCATGCTCATCCTGTGGGTGATTGTGAACTCCATACTCATCCTGTAAGTGATTGTTAACTGCATACTCATCCTGTGAGTGATTGTTAACTCCATACTCATCCTGTGGGTGATTGTGAACTCCATACTCATTCTGTGAGTGATTGTTAACTCCATACTCATCCTGTGGGTGATTGTTAACTCCATACTCATCCTGTGGGTGATTGTGAACTCCATACTCATCCTGTAAGTGATTGTTAACTGCATACTCATCCTGTGAGTGATTGTTAACTCCATACTCATCCTGTGAGTGATTGTGAACTCCATACTCATCCTGTGAGTGATTGTGAACTCCATACTCATCCTGTGAGTGATTGTTAACTCCATACTCATCCTGTGAGCGATTGTGAACTCCATACTCATCCTGTGGGTGATTGTGAACTCCATACTCATCCTGTGGGTGATTGTGAACTCCATACTCATCCTGTAAGTGATTGTTAACTGCATACTCATCCTGTGAGTGATTGTTAACTGCATACTCATCCTGTAAGTGATTGTTAACTCCATACTCATCCTGTGAGTGATTGTGAACTCCATACTCATCCTGTGAGTGATTGTTAACTCCATACTCATCCTGTGAGTGATTGTGAACTCCATACTCATCCTGTGGGTGATTGTTAACTCCATACTCATCCTGTGGGTGATTGTTAACTCCATACTCATCCTGTAAGTGATTGTTAACTCCATACTCATCCTGTGAGTGATTGTGAACTCCATACTCATCCTGTGAGCGATTGTGAACTCCATACTCATCCTGTGAGTGATTGTTAACTCCATACTTATCCTGTGAGTGATTGTGAACTCCATACTCATCCTGTGGGTGATTGTTAACTCCATACTCATCCTGTAAGTGATTGTTAACTCCATACTCATCCTGTGAGTGATTGTGAACTCCATACTCATCCTGTAAGTGATTGTTAACTCCATACTCATCCTGTGAGCGATTGTGAACTCCATACTCATCCTGTGGGTGATTGTGAACTCCATACTCATCCTGTAAGTGATTGTTAACTGCATACTCATCCTGTGAGTGATTGTTAACTGCATACTCATCCTGTAAGTGATTGTTAACTCCATACTCATCCTGTGAGTGATTGTGAACTCCATACTCATCCTGTGGGTGATTGTGAACTCCATACTCATCCTGTGAGCGATTGTTAACTCCATACTCATCCTGTGAGTGATTGTTAACTCCATACTCATCCTGTGAGTGATTGTTAACTCCATACTCATCCTGTGAGTGATTGTTAACTCCATACTCATCCTGTGAGTGATTGTTAACTCCATACTCATCCTGTGAGTGATTGTTAACTCCATACTCATCCTGTGAGTGATTGTGAACTCCATACTCATCCTGTGAGTGATTGTTTCTTGTTCCCCACCATACTCATCCTGTGATTGATTGTTTCTTGTTCCCCACCATACTCATCCTGTGAGTGATTGTTTCTTGTTCCCCACCATACTCATCCTGTGAGTGATTATTTCTTGTTCCCCACCATACTCATCCTGTGAGTGATTGTTTCTTGTTCCCCACCATACTCATCCTGTGATTGATTGTTTCTTGTTCTCCACCATACTCATCCTGTGACTGTTTATTATTCATCATATACGCATTTTATGAATCAGATATTTGTGATAGTTTACGCTTCTCCGTTTTCTATGAACATGTTGGAGAGCGTGTTGCCATCAGAGAGAGCAAGCAGTTAGAGCGCCAAGAGCCGCATGTATATGAGACCTTTCAGTAAGGTCAACACACACTTCTAGACCTTATACTAGTTAAGGCTCGGCTATATGTACCTCGAGATATATGTACCTATGCCCTGTACCTCAGGGCATAGCATTTTTTTTAGATGCTTGTAAAGCCACTAATACGCATAGCGTTTCGGGCAGGTCCTCAATCTAACAGATAATTTTAAGTAGATCATTTGTAGCAGTTAGTTAAGTTCATTTATTATGCACCCCATGCCCATGTTATGATCGGTAGTGGAAAGGGTTACAGAGACACATAATGGGCTCAGGGACTGAACCCCACAATTCATTTAGCTAAGCAAGTTACAGTTCAAGTTCAAGTATGTTTATTGAGATAAGCAAGAAATACAGTTCAAAGGGATAGAGTAGCTTAGGCTATTTCTACCCCCCCCCCCGCAAGTTACAGTCTTGATGAGCTGGTTACAAAAATTCAATGCACATCGTCACATCAACAATGGGTTCGAGACCGACCACAAGTACAGTTTCTAAGTTAAGAAACTGACATATGTGGAGAGCTAGTGTCACAATTGATATGTTTGTTCTGCACACCGCCCCCCCGCATCCAGTGGGCAGCGGTGGATAGGTTGCAATCAAATGGAGAAATCCACAAGGGCCGTGACGAGGGATCGAACCTACGTCCGAGAGGATCCCAGACGCTGCCTTACTCGACTGAGCTACGACATGGTAAAAGAATTGCAACCGGGAGTTCAACTTGATCTACCACCTTGTGGATTTACTCATTTGATACATCACGCTATTGTTACTACCTATAGTTAACAAACTGGGAATATATTTGGCCAAGACTTCTGGCAGCAGATCATTTTGAATGAAATATTTACACATCTCTTGAACATTTGTTATAGAATTGTCTCTGAATTCAAGTATCTTTTTGAATTTGATTTTTTGAATAACTTTTCCGGCTCAACATTCTCCAAATTGTTTATTATTTTAAAAGTTTCTATAAAATCCGCCCTGTCATGCATGGTGTGTAGTGTTGTTAGCCCTGTTCAACCGTTCCTGAGATATGAATTAACTTAGCCCTAAATTAACACGTTACAGCCCCTCTCTTGTGCCAGGTAAGTCCACTTCGGGCTCACCATAGCCCGTTCTACTTGGAACGTTTTGTTCCCGGTAGCTGAATCTTAAATAAAACCTAAATTAATTCTTGTTGCCCGGTGTTGCACTGTCTCCAGATGAGCTATAACCTACTGAACATGAGGTCACCTGGGAGCCGGTCGGCCGAGCGGACAGCACACTGGACTTGTGGTCCTGGGTTCGATCCCAGGCGCCTGCGAGAAACAATGGGCAGCGTTTCTTTCACCCTATGCCCCTGTTACCTAGCAGTAAAATAGGTACCTGGGTGTTAGTCAGCTGTCACGAGCTGCTTCCTGGGGGTGGAGGCCTGGTCGAGGACCGGGCCGCGGGGACACTAAAGCCCCGAAATCATCTCAAGATAACCTCAAGATAACCCTGCTTGGGTACAGTAATCAGTTGAAGCACTACCACTTGAATCAAGATACAACTGAATCAATACTTTCTTTTCCTTAAAGTCAAAGGTACGCTTGATTAATGCAAGGGTTTGGTTATCTTCTCTGACTGCTGCTCCCACCTCTTGTCCAACTTCCAGTGAGTGTTGGATTGTGACGCCAAGGTCATTTTCTTTATCAATCTCCTGTAATGTAATGTTATGAATTTGGTAGCTGTGAAGGAAACCGAAGAATTTAGAGATAATGCTATCACAAATGTTCAAGAAATGTAATTGTATTTAATTCAAAATAATGTACTACCAGGATTCTTAGGCAATCTTCTTCAGGTTATCTTGATGATTTCAGGGCTTTAGTGCCCCCGCGGCCCGGTCCTCGACCAGGCCTCCACCCCCAGGAAGCAGCCCGTGTCAGCTGACTAACACCCAGGTACCTATTTACTGTTAGGTAACAGGGACATAGGGTGAAAGAAACTCTGCCCGTTGTTTCTCGCCAGCGCCCGGGATCGAACCCGGGACCACAGGATCACAGTCCAGCGTGCTGTCCGCTCGGCCGACCGGCTCCCCTTGGCAAGACTGTAAACAAAAGACTGTAAACAAAGACTGTGGCAAGACTGTAAACTTTTCACTGTCGCCCACTGGATGGAGCGAAGGCCTGCATGATAAGGACATCAAAGTTAAAAGTGTAACTAGCTCACTACAAAAGATAATTGCTCAGTTTAGAGGTTGTTGTGCTCCAGCTCTTGAGCCCATTGTGCTTCAAAAGACTGGTAGTATATAGACTAAATTATGTATAACTAGCTTGTCAAGACTGTAACTTGGTCAGCTAAATGCATTTGGGGGTATAGTTCTTGAGCCCATCAACTGTGTATACTAATGAAGTGAATGACTGCACCATTTACCAGAGAGCATGTTGATGAACACACACACACACCGGGCCTCGCGGCTGAGTGGACAGCGCTCGGGGGTCGTAGTTCTAGGGGCCCCCGGTTCGATTCCCAGTCGAGGCGGAAACAAATGGGCACAGTTTCTTTCACCCTGATGCCTCTGTTCACCTAACAGTAAATAGGTACCGGGGAGTTATACAGCTGTTACTTGCTGCTTCCTGGGGATGTGTCTGTGTGTCAATGAGAAATATTTAAAAAAAATAATAGAGAAAAAATAGATTGGCTAGAAAGGCGGGGTCCAAGAACTAGTTGCTCGATTGTGCAGATACAACACTAAACACACCCACACACAGGGGTAACGGAAACAAAAGAGGCTCTAGATGAGGCCAGGAACACATTAGAGGAGCTGCATGTACTCACACCCCACGTTCCTCTCACTGACAGACGCACATGTAACATTCTGACGTCCCCGGGCCAGATTCACGACAGCACTTACGCAAGCACTTACGAACCTGTACATCTCTTCTCAATCTTTGGCGGCTTTGTTTCCAATTAATAAACAGTTAATGAACTCCGAAGCACCAGGAGGCAACAGTTGAATGGGAAGTCTTCCTGCTTGTAAACTGTTTAATAAATGTAACCAAAGCCGTCAAAAATTGAGGAAAGATGTACACGTTCGTAAGTCCTTGCGTAACTGCTTTCGTGAATCTGGCCCCTGAATTCCTCGCTGAAAAAGGGGGGGCACTACCAGAGATTTAGAAAACGTCTAATGTGGTGCCAATATGTGAGTGGCTCCTATATCCCCCTCCCCATCAGACCGATACCACTAACACATATACACAGCAAGTTTTAGAGCGACCGCTTAATAGGCTCGCAAGGCACTTACAATTTTGTCTACAAATATCTGCGATATTCTGGAAGTAACATCCTGGCAAGAGTTGTATTATAAGCACAGTCGACTAGGCTAGACACATTTATCCTTCCCATTTGTTCTTAACAAGTGACTCCTACATCAGTTGTTTTCCTCTATGAAAGGTAGAGAAGGTAGAAAATGAATAAATATAATTTTATTTGCAGTAATACTTATTTATATTACGAAATGTGGAATTATCCAAATCTATCGACCTCCACACATCCTCAAGAATTGGACTTCGTCCTGGAGACAGAACCCCTAGATGACGGAGATAGAACTCCTTGATGATAAAGACAAAACTCCTTAAGCAGGTGTCGAAATCTTTAACTAGGAAGGTGGCGGTTAAGTTATAGCACCAGCCATCTTGCGGTTGGTCCAGTATCACCTCACCCTCGTCTGTGCTCAGGGCTGCTAGGTAACCCATCTACCCTTAATGTTTTGCCTTACTCAGATCAAATCAACGACTATAGTGGTAACTGTTAACACATTTAGAGTTGGGAAAGTTTACATAAAGAGTACAGTACAATAACAACATGCGTCACAATAACAGCCTAACACGCAAATTAGTAACAACCTGTAGGCATCATAACAATATTGGCCGGACTAAACTGATGTACAACAAATATAAGTACAAAAATTACATTTCATGCGCAAAATAAGTGAGATTTAGCTAGGAACTAGAAAGATGATATATTAAAAAATGAGGCTACCGTGCACTAGGAACTTCATTGTGTTTGTTTATATAATATATATATATAATATATATATAGTGTTTATAATCGTAAATGTCGGGCCTGGAGTGTGTGCTATAAGACTCGTAATAATATACTCATTACGGAAGCTCTGAAACGATTACAATGTCTCGTGACAACTCAGTGACTTTTGATGCTTGTTTAATATAGTTTTGGTTACCGCAGTCGGATGTTGGAAATATAATGACGAGTCGTGATAGCTAAAACAGTCCACTACGGGCTCACCATAGACCGTGCTACTTGGAACTTTTTGATCCAAGTTGCGAATCTTAATCAACAACAACAGTGATAGCTGAGAGGAGGCAGGGGTGCAGAGCTGGAGCCAGACTGCGGGGAGGTGTTTTTTTTCCTCTTTAATGGAGATTAAGCCACTCAAGAGGTGGCACGGGCACGAATAGCCCGTAATTGGTAGATTTTTTTGGAGTGATTGTGATCTTTGGTGGTGTGGCGAGGCTACGGTCTTCATGGGGGGTCTTGGCTACACCTGCCCTGTGGTGGTCATGAGGCTGCTGGTAAGGTCGCAGATACACTGGTTACTTGAACAAATCCACAAGGGCCGTGACGAAGATTCGAACATACGTCCGAGAGCATCCCAGACGCTGCCTTAATCGACTGAGCTACGACATGGTTACTTTTTTGCGTTCTTAAGTGACTCTTGGAAACATGTTTTAGTTGTAATTAGTGCACATAGAATTATTGCATGTTGTTGTTGTTATTTAAGATGCAGCTACTGGGAACGAACGTTGCAAGAAGCACGGGCTATGGTGAGCCCGTAGTGGACTCCAAGTGATTATTAATGTAGAGCTTCTTGGACTATGGATATCATAAGGGGATAAGTTATGTGAAATTAACAAGAACATAAGAACATAAGAACAAGGTAACTGCAGAAGGCCTATTGGCCCATACGAGGCAGCTCCTATTTATAGCCACCCAATCCCACTCATATACATGTCCAACCCTCGCTTGAAACAATCGAGGGATCCCACCTCCACCTTTAATTTAACCTCCACCTAACATTTAATTGCTTGCAGTAAAACTTCTGAAAACCTGGAGCAACTATTTTACTTTTAATACAGTTTTGCAACAGATCTTGTTTGTGAACCAAGTCTTCATATTGTCATGAGTCAGAGTCTTAACTTCCGCCGCCACCGCCAGGCCTCGAGTACAAGCTCGTCCTCCCCCCTCCTCTGGTGGTCGAGGTCCTCCTTGCTGGAGAGTGGAGGGAGTGTGGGAGAGAGGGGGTTGGGGGGGCGGAGCTGGCGGAGGTGGCGACCAGGTGCGTGTCATGTGTGTGTGAGCGTGTGGGCAGAGGTGGGGGGAAGGAAAGGGAGGGAGGGAGAGAGAGAGAGATGGGGAGGGTAGGAGAGAGAGAGGAGAGAGAGAGAGAGAGAGAGAGAGAGAGAGAGAGAGAGAGAGAGAGAGAGAGAGAGAGAGGAGAGAGAGAGTGGGAGAGAGAGAGAGAGAAAGAGGGAGTGAGGGGGAGAGAGTGGGTAGGGGGAGAGTGTGTGTATGGGGAACGCGGGGACTGGGGGTGGGGGGGACGGAGATGGCGACTAGGTCAGGTCAGGTCAGATGGGGGGGAGAGGGGGTGGGGTGGGTATAGTAAGTCCTAGTGTGAACTTCTACCTAAAATGAGCCACGGTGAGATTTTAAATATATATGATATCCTGAACAAGAATTTGACAATATTTTACCTCAATCTGTACACCTGATTAATTGACCAGAGAGGGGGGGGGGGTACATTACCAGTCTCCTCCCGCTCACACAACCAGATGAGTATGATGATGTTTGATGATGGTGAACCGTCGCCGTCTCCCTCTAGGTGATTCACTAAGCGCTAGTAGATTGACGATGTCGGTTCTTCTCTGTCTGCACAAAGCTCTGGAGCCAGTCACTGTATCGTTGTGTGACAGTTCACTAATTTACTGAACCACTGATCACAGTCACCACTCAACAAACACAATCACAGTTCCACGGTGTGATCACACCTCGGTGTGACCACTCCTCGGTGTGACCACACCTCGGTGTGACCACACCTACAGTGTGACCACACCTCAGTGTGACCACTCCTCAGTGTGACCACACCTACAGTGTGACCACACCTACAGTGTGACCACACCTCAGTGTGACCACTCCTCAGTGTGACCACACCTACAGTGTGACCACACCTACAGTGTGACCACACCTCAGTGTGACCACACCTACAGTGTGACCACACCTCAGTGTGACCACACCTACAGTGTGACCACACCTCAGTGTGACCACACCTACAGTGTGACCACACCTCAGTGTGACCACACCTACAGTGTGACCACACCTCGGTGTGACCACACCTCGGTGTGATCACTCCTCGGTGTGACCACAACTCGGTGTGACCACACCTCGGTGTGACCACTCCTCGGTGAGACCACACCTACAGTGTGACCACACCTCAGTGTGACCACTCCTCAGTGTGACCACTCCTCAGTGTGACCACTCCTCAGTGTGACCACACCTCAGTGTGACCACACCTCAGTGTGACCACACCTCAGTGTGACCACACCTCAGTGTGACCACACCTACAGTGTGACCACACCTCAGTGTGACCACACCTCAGTGTGACCACACCTACAGTGTGACCACACCTCAGTGTGACCACACCTACAGTGTGACCACACCTACAGTGTGACCACACCTCAGTGTGACCACACCTCAGTGTGACCACACCTCAGTGTGACCACACCTCAGTGTGACCACACCTCAGTGTGACCACACCTCAGTGTGACCACACCTCAGTGTGACCACACCTCAGTGTGACCACACCTCAGTGTGACCACACCTCAGTGTGACCACACCTCAGTGTGACCACACCTCAGTGTGACCACACCTCAGTGTGACCACACCTCAGTGTGACCACACCTCAGTGTGACCACACCTCAGTGTGACCACACCTCAGTGTGACCACACCTCAGTGTGACCACACCTCAGTGTGACCACACCTCAGTGTGACCACACCTCAGTGTGACCACACCTCAGTGTGACCACACCTCAGTGTGACCACACCTCAGTGTGACCACACCTCAGTGTGACCACACCTCAGTGTGACCACACCTCAGTGTGACCACACCTCAGTGTGACCACACCTCAGTGTGACCACACCTCAGTGTGACCACACCTCAGTGTGACCACACCTCAGTGTGACCACACCTCAGTGTGACCACACCTCAGTGTGACCACACCTCAGTGTGACCACACCTCAGTGTGACCACACCTCAGTGTGACCACACCTCAGTGTGACCACACCTCAGTGTGACCACACCTCAGTGTGACCACACCTCAGTGTGACCACACCTCAGTGTGACCACACCTCAGTGTGACCACACCTCAGTGTGACCACACCTCAGTGTGACCACACCTCAGTGTGACCACACCTCAGTGTGACCACACCTCAGTGTGACCACACCTCAGTGTGACCACACCTCAGTGTGACCACACCTCAGTGTGACCACACCTCAGTGTGACCACACCTCAGTGTGACCACACCTCAGTGTGACCACACCTCAGTGTGACCACACCTCAGTGTGACCACACCTCAGTGTGACCACACCTCAGTGTGACCACACCTCAGTGTGACCACACCTCAGTGTGACCACACCTCAGTGTGACCACACCTCAGTGTGACCACACCTCAGTGTGACCACACCTCAGTGTGACCACACCTCAGTGTGACCACACCTCAGTGTGACCACACCTCAGTGTGACCACACCTCAGTGTGACCACACCTCAGTGTGACCACACCTCAGTGTGACCACACCTCAGTGTGACCACACCTCAGTGTGACCACACCTCAGTGTGACCACACCTCAGTGTGACCACACCTCAGTGTGACCACACCTCAGTGTGACCACACCTCAGTGTGACCACACCTCAGTGTGACCACACCTCAGTGTGACCACACCTCAGTGTGACCACACCTACAGTGTGACCACACCTCAGTGTGACCACACCTCAGTGTGACCACACCTCAGTGTGACCACACCTCAGTGTGACCACACCTCAGTGTGACCACACCTCAGTGTGACCACACCTCAGTGTGACCACACCTCAGTGTGACCACACCTCAGTGTGACCACACCTCAGTGTGACCACACCTCAGTGTGACCACACCTCAGTGTGACCACACCTCAGTGTGACCACACCTCAGTGTGACCACACCTCAGTGTGACCACACCTCAGTGTGACCACACCTCAGTGTGACCACACCTCAGTGTGACCACACCTCAGTGTGACCACACCTCAGTGTGACCACACCTCAGTGTGACCACACCTCAGTGTGACCACACCTCAGTGTGACCACACCTCAGTGTGACCACACCTCAGTGTGACCACACCTCAGTGTGACCACACCTCAGTGTGACCACACCTCAGTGTGACCACACCTCAGTGTGACCACACCTCAGTGTGACCACACCTCAGTGTGACCACACCTCAGTGTGACCACACCTCAGTGTGACCACACCTCAGTGTGACCACACCTCAGTGTGACCACACCTCAGTGTGACCACACCTCAGTGTGACCACACCTCAGTGTGACCACACCTCAGTGTGACCACACCTCAGTGTGACCACACCTCAGTGTGACCACACCTCAGTGTGACCACACCTCAGTGTGACCACACCTCAGTGTGACCACACCTCAGTGTGACCACACCTCAGTGTGACCACACCTCAGTGTGACCACACCTCAGTGTGACCACACCTCAGTGTGACCACACCTCAGTGTGACCACACCTCAGTGTGACCACACCTCAGTGTGACCACACCTCAGTGTGACCACACCTCAGTGTGACCACACCTCAGTGTGACCACACCTCAGTGTGACCACACCTCAGTGTGACCACACCTCAGTGTGACCACACCTCAGTGTGACCACACCTCAGTGTGACCACACCTCAGTGTGACCACACCTCAGTGTGACCACACCTCAGTGTGACCACACCTCAGTGTGACCACACCTCAGTGTGACCACACCTCAGTGTGACCACACCTCAGTGTGACCACACCTCAGTGTGACCACACCTCAGTGTGACCACACCTCAGTGTGACCACACCTCAGTGTGACCACACCTCAGTGTGACCACACCTCAGTGTGACCACACCTCAGTGTGACCACACCTCAGTGTGACCACACCTCAGTGTGACCACACCTCAGTGTGACCACACCTCAGTGTGACCACACCTCAGTGTGACCACACCTCAGTGTGACCACACCTCAGTGTGACCACACCTCAGTGTGACCACACCTCAGTGTGACCACACCTCAGTGTGACCACACCTCAGTGTGACCACACCTCAGTGTGACCACACCTCAGTGTGACCACACCTCAGTGTGACCACACCTCAGTGTGACCACACCTCAGTGTGACCACACCTCAGTGTGACCACACCTCAGTGTGACCACACCTCAGTGTGACCACACCTCAGTGTGACCACACCTCAGTGTGACCACACCTCAGTGTGACCACACCTCAGTGTGACCACACCTCAGTGTGACCACACCTCAGTGTGACCACACCTCAGTGTGACCACACCTCAGTGTGACCACACCTCAGTGTGACCACACCTCAGTGTGACCACACCTCAGTGTGACCACACCTCAGTGTGACCACACCTCAGTGTGACCACACCTCAGTGTGACCACACCTCAGTGTGACCACACCTCAGTGTGACCACACCTCAGTGTGACCACACCTCAGTGTGACCACACCTCAGTGTGACCACACCTCAGTGTGACCACACCTCAGTGTGACCACACCTCAGTGTGACCACACCTCAGTGTGACCACACCTCAGTGTGACCACACCTCAGTGTGACCACACCTCAGTGTGACCACACCTCAGTGTGACCACACCTCAGTGTGACCACACCTCAGTGTGACCACACCTCAGTGTGACCACACCTCAGTGTGACCACACCTCAGTGTGACCACACCTCAGTGTGACCACACCTCAGTGTGACCACACCTCAGTGTGACCACACCTCAGTGTGACCACACCTCAGTGTGACCACACCTCAGTGTGACCACACCTCAGTGTGACCACACCTCAGTGTGACCACACCTCAGTGTGACCACACCTCAGTGTGACCACACCTCAGTGTGACCACACCTCAGTGTGACCACACCTCAGTGTGACCACACCTCAGTGTGACCACACCTCAGTGTGACCACACCTCAGTGTGACCACACCTCAGTGTGACCACACCTCAGTGTGACCACACCTCAGTGTGACCACACCTCAGTGTGACCACACCTCAGTGTGACCACACCTCAGTGTGACCACACCTCAGTGTGACCACACCTCAGTGTGACCACACCTCAGTGTGACCACACCTCAGTGTGACCACACCTCAGTGTGACCACACCTCAGTGTGACCACACCTCAGTGTGACCACACCTCAGTGTGACCACACCTCAGTGTGACCACACCTCAGTGTGACCACACCTCAGTGTGACCACACCTCAGTGTGACCACACCTCAGTGTGACCACACCTCAGTGTGACCACACCTCAGTGTGACCACACCTCAGTGTGACCACACCTCAGTGTGACCACACCTCAGTGTGACCACACCTCAGTGTGACCACACCTCAGTGTGACCACACCTCAGTGTGACCACACCTCAGTGTGACCACACCTCAGTGTGACCACACCTCAGTGTGACCACACCTCAGTGTGACCACACCTCAGTGTGACCACACCTCAGTGTGACCACACCTCAGTGTGACCACACCTCAGTGTGACCACACCTCAGTGTGACCACACCTCAGTGTGACCACACCTCAGTGTGACCACACCTCAGTGTGACCACACCTCAGTGTGACCACACCTCAGTGTGACCACACCTCAGTGTGACCACACCTCAGTGTGACCACACCTCAGTGTGACCACACCTCAGTGTGACCACACCTCAGTGTGACCACACCTCAGTGTGACCACACCTCAGTGTGACCACACCTCAGTGTGACCACACCTCAGTGTGACCACACCTCAGTGTGACCACACCTCAGTGTGACCACACCTCAGTGTGACCACACCTCAGTGTGACCACACCTCAGTGTGACCACACCTCAGTGTGACCACACCTCAGTGTGACCACACCTCAGTGTGACCACACCTCAGTGTGACCACACCTCAGTGTGACCACACCTCAGTGTGACCACACCTCAGTGTGACCACACCTCAGTGTGACCACACCTCAGTGTGACCACACCTCAGTGTGACCACACCTCAGTGTGACCACACCTCAGTGTGACCACACCTCAGTGTGACCACACCTCAGTGTGACCACACCTCAGTGTGACCACACCTCAGTGTGACCACACCTCAGTGTGACCACACCTCAGTGTGACCACACCTCAGTGTGACCACACCTCAGTGTGACCACACCTCAGTGTGACCACACCTCAGTGTGACCACACCTCAGTGTGACCACACCTCAGTGTGACCACACCTCAGTGTGACCACACCTCAGTGTGACCACACCTCAGTGTGACCACACCTCAGTGTGACCACACCTCAGTGTGACCACACCTCAGTGTGACCACACCTCAGTGTGACCACACCTCAGTGTGACCACACCTCAGTGTGACCACACCTCAGTGTGACCACACCTCAGTGTGACCACACCTCAGTGTGACCACACCTCAGTGTGACCACACCTCAGTGTGACCACACCTCAGTGTGACCACACCTCAGTGTGACCACACCTCAGTGTGACCACACCTCAGTGTGACCACACCTCAGTGTGACCACACCTCAGTGTGACCACACCTCAGTGTGACCACACCTCAGTGTGACCACACCTCAGTGTGACCACACCTCAGTGTGACCACACCTCAGTGTGACCACACCTCAGTGTGACCACACCTCAGTGTGACCACACCTCAGTGTGACCACACCTCAGTGTGACCACACCTCAGTGTGACCACACCTCAGTGTGACCACACCTCAGTGTGACCACACCTCAGTGTGACCACACCTCAGTGTGACCACACCTCAGTGTGACCACACCTCAGTGTGACCACACCTCAGTGTGACCACACCTCAGTGTGACCACACCTCAGTGTGACCACACCTCAGTGTGACCACACCTCAGTGTGACCACACCTCAGTGTGACCACACCTCAGTGTGACCACACCTCAGTGTGACCACACCTCAGTGTGACCACACCTCAGTGTGACCACACCTCAGTGTGACCACACCTCAGTGTGACCACACCTCAGTGTGACCACACCTCAGTGTGACCACACCTCAGTGTGACCACACCTCAGTGTGACCACACCTCAGTGTGACCACACCTCAGTGTGACCACACCTCAGTGTGACCACACCTCAGTGTGACCACACCTCAGTGTGACCACACCTACAGTGTGACCACACCTCAGTGTGACCACACCTCAGTGTGACCACACCTCAGTGTGACCACACCTCAGTGTGACCACACCTCAGTGTGACCACACCTCAGTGTGACCACACCTCAGTGTGACCACACCTCAGTGTGACCACACCTCAGTGTGACCACACCTCAGTGTGACCACACCTCAGTGTGACCACACCTCAGTGTGACCACACCTCAGTGTGACCACACCTCAGTGTGACCACACCTCAGTGTGACCACACCTCAGTGTGACCACACCTCAGTGTGACCACACCTACAGTGTGACCACACCTCAGTGTGACCACACCTCAGTGTGACACACCTACAGTGTGACCACACCTCAGTGTGACCACACCTCAGTGTGACCACACCTCAGTGTGACCACACCTCAGTGTGACCACACCTCAGTGTGACCACACCTCAGTGTGACCACACCTCAGTGTGACCACACCTCAGTGTGACCACACCTCAGTGTGACCACACCTCAGTGTGACCACACCTCAGTGTGACCACACCTCAGTGTGACCACACCTACAGTGTGACCACACCTCAGTGTGACCACACCTCAGTGTGACCACACCTCAGTGTGACCACACCTACAGTGTGACCACACCTACAGTGTGACCACACCTCAGTGTGACCACACCTACAGTGTGACCACACCTACATTGTGACCACACCTCAGTGTGACCACACCTCAGTGTGACCACACCTCAGTGTGACCACACCTACAGTGTGACCACACCTCGGTGTGACCACACCTACAGTGTGACCACACCTCGGTGTGACCACACCTCAGTGTGACCACACCTCAGTGTGACCACACCTCAGTGTGACCACACCTCAGTGTGACCACACCTCAGTGTGACCACACCTCGGTGTGACCACTCCTCGGTGTGACCACACCTCGGTGTGACCACACCTACAGTGTGACCACACCTCAGTGTGACCACACCTCAGTGTGACCACACCTACAGTGTGACCACACCTCGGTGTGACCACACCTCGGTGTGACCACTCCTCGGTGTGACCACAACTCGGTGTGACCACACCTCGGTGTGACCACTCCTCGGTGTGACCACTCCTCCGTGTGACCACTCCTCCGTGTGACCACACCTCAGTGTGACCACTCCTCAGTGTGACCACTCCTCAGTGTGACCACTCCTCAGTGTGACCACACCTCAGTGTGACCACACCTACAGTGTGACCACACCTCAGTGTGACCACACCTCAGTGTGACCACACCTCAGTGTGACCACACCTACAGTGTTACCACACCTACAGTGTGACCACACCTCAGTGTGACCACACCTACAGTGTGACCACACCTACAGTGTGACCACACCTCAGTGTGACCACACCTCAGTGTGACCACACCTACAGTGTGACCACACCTCGGTGTGACCACTCCTCGGTGTGACCACACCTCGGTGTGACCACACCTACAGTGTGACCACAACTACAGTGTGACCACATCTAAAGTGTGACCACACCTCAGTGTGACCACACCTCAGTGTTACCACACCTACAGTGTGACCACACCTCAGTGTGACCACTCCTCAGTGTGACCACTCCTCAGTGTGACCACACCTCAGTGTGACCACACCTCAGTGTGACCACACCTCAGTGTGACCACTCCTCAGTGTGACCACACCTCAGTGTGACCACACCTACAGTGTGACCACACCTCAGTGTGACCACTCCTCAGTGTGACCACACCTCAGTGTGACCACACCTACAGTGTGACCACACCTCAGTGTGACCACACCTCAGTGTGACCACATCTCAGTGTGACCACACCTACAGTGTGACTACACCTCAGTGTGACCACACCTCAGTGTGACCACACCTACAGTGTGACCACACCTCAGTGTGACCACTTCTCAGTGTGACCACACCTAAAGTGTGACCACACCTAAAGTGTGACCACACCTACAGTGTGACCACACCTCAGTGTGACCACACCTCAGTGTGACCACACCTCAGTGTGACCACTCCTCAGTGTGACCACACCTCAGTGTGACCACACCTCAGTGTGACCACACCTACAGTGTGACTACACCTACAGTGTGACTACACCTCAGTGTGACTACACCTCAGTGTGACCACACCTCAGTGTGAACACTCCTCAGTGTGACCACACCTCAGTGTGACCACACCTCAGTGTGACCACACCTCGGTGTGACCACACCTCGGTGTGACCACACCTACAGTGTGACCACACCTCAGTGTGACCACACCTCAGTGTGACCACACCTCAGTGTGACCACACCTCAGTGTGACCACACCTCAGTGTGACCACTCCTCAGTGTGACCACACCTCAGTGTGACCACACCTCAGTGTGACCACACCTCAGTGTGACCACACCTCAGTGTGACCACACCTACAGTGTGACCACACCTACAGTGTGACCACACCTCGGTGTGACCACACCTACAGTGTGACCACACCTCGGTGTGACCACACCTCAGTGTGACCACACCTCAGCGTGACCACACCTCAGTGTGACCACACCTCAGTGTGACCACTCCTACAGTGTGACCACACCTCGGTGTGACCACACCTCAGTGTGACCACACCTACAGTGTGACCACACCTACAGTGTGACCACACCTCAGTGTGACCACACCTCAGTGTGACCACACCTACAGTGTGACCACACCTCGGTGTGACCACACCTCAGTGCGACCACTCCTCAGTGTGACCACACCTCAGTGTGACCACACCTACAGTGTGACCACACCTCAGTGTGACCACACCTCAGTGTGACCACACCTCAGTGTGACCACACCTCAGTGTGACCACACCTCAGTGTGACCACACCTCAGTGTGACCACACCTCAGTCGGGTTAACGACCACTTGGTCATTGTGATGAGAACGTTCATGTTTGGCTGTCGGGTTAACGACCACTTGGTCATTGTGTTGAGAACGTTCATGTTTGGCTGTCAGGTTAACGACCACTTAGTCATTGTGTTGAGAACGTTCATGTTTGGCTGTCGGGTTAACGACCACTTGGTCATTGTGTTGAGAACGTTCATGTTTGGCTGTCGGGTTAACGACCACTTGGTCATTGTGTTGAGAACGTTCATGTTTGGCTGTCGGGTTAACGACCACTTGGTCATTGTGATGAGAACGTTCATGTTTGGCTGTCGGGTTAACGACCACTTGGTCATTATGATGAGAACGTTCATGTTTGGCTGTCGGGTTAACGACCACTTGGTCATTGTGATGAGAACGTTCATGTTTGGCTGTCGGGTTAACGACCACTTGGTCATTGTGTTGAGAACGTTCATGTTTGGCTGTCGGGTTAACGACCACTTGGTCATTGTGTTGAGAACGTTCGTGTTTGGCTGTCGGGTTAACGACCACTTGGTCATTGTGATGAGAACGTTCGTGTTTGGCTGTCGGGTTAACGACCACTTGGTCATTGTGATGAGAACGTTCGTGTTTGGCTGTCGGGTTAACGACCACTTGGTCATTGTGTTGAGAACGGGCTGTGAATGAGTCAAGTCTGAGGTTGGGTTTTGCCATTGTGGTAAGTCAGCTTTATAGATCAACCAAAGTCTGAGCTGATCGATTGTCTTGCGGGATATTTTTAAAGCTTTATATGAAGATTTTCAATTTAGTATTTTTATATATTTAATGTGTAATTTCAGGTATGTACGAGGGTGCATCAGTACATCGGCACTGCAGCTATGGTTAACCAGATACAAGAAATTGTCTAGTACAACGGCACTGCAGGTATGGAGAGAATAAAGTTACTTGCAAAAACTTGTCACGAATTGTAGTTGGTCATTATGTAGTAGATACATATTCGCACCCAAGTACAATAAGTGAAGGGAACAAGTCTAATAATTGTAATAGGTACACACAATACCTTGAAGCGGTGATCTTCTAATAGCTATAGTCTAAAGTGTTCCATGTGTTAACCACTTCAGAGTGGTAAACAATTATCCAGGCCCTTAATTTGAACATTTAGCTGTGGTGTATCATACGGTTAATGTTGCGCTAACAATTTCGGTTACATTTCAATCCTCTTTCCCCTCCCTCCCCTATCTCTATCCATACTTTTGTTAGTCTGTCTTCTATCCCACCAGTTTTATATATGTATATGTATGTATATGTATGTATATGTGTGTGTGTGTGTGTTTTGTGTGTGTGTGTGTGTGTGTGTGTGTGTGTGTGTGTGTGTGTATGTGTGGTGTGTATATATTTAAGTATGACCGAAAAAGTAAGATTATTAATTCTAACACGAATTTTCTCAATATTTCTTATATTCTTTTTCACTGTTGATGGTAACTGAAAAATCAATTCTCCAAAGTTCATTTTTATTTCTAGTCTGACGCGACACTTGAGCGCGTTTCGTAAAACTTATTACATTTTCAAAGACTTCAGTTATAGTTGTTTATGTGTAAACTAAACAGCTTTGGCTCTTTTATACCTGCATTTGGGTGAGGTGATGTAATACAATCGTTTTGGATGAGGTGAAAACAAACTTTCAACAAAATATTGAACACGAAACAATGGGTATAAGCTAAAGGGAAGAATAGATCTGTAACTGAAGACGGTCTATTGGCCCATATTTCTTGATGCTTCTATATTGGAGCGGAGTCTTGAAGTGGGTAGAATATAATTGTGCGTTAATTGGCTGTTGATTGCTGGTGTTGACTTCTTAATGTGTAGTGCCTCGCAGATATCAAGCCGCCTGCACACATATACATATATACATGTATATGTATGTATGTGTATGTATGTGTGTGTATGTATATGTATGTGTATATATGTATATGTATGTAGGTATATGTATATGTATGTATATATGTATGTATATGTATATGTATGTACATGTATATGTATGTATATACTCACCAAATTGTCACCTAATTGTGCTTGCGGGGGTTGAGCTTTGGCTCTTTGGTCCCGCCTCTCAACTGTCAATCAACTGGTGTACAGATTCCTGAGCCTACTGGGCTCTATCATATCTACATTTGAAACTGTGCATGGAGTCAGCCTCCACCACATCACTTCCTAATGCATTTCATTTATTAACTACTCTGACACTGAAAAAATTCTTTTTAACGTCTCTGTGGCTCATCTGGGTACTAAGTTTCCACCTGTGTCCCCTTGTTCGTGTCCCACCCGTGCTGAAGAGTTTGTCTTTGTCCACCCTGTCAATTCCCCTGAGAATTTTGTAGGTGGTTATCATGTCTCCCCTTACTCTTCTGTTTTCCAGGGATGTGAGGTTCAGCTCCTTTAGCCTTTCCTCGTAGCTCAATCCTCTCAGTTCCGGGACGAGCCTGGTGGCATACCGCTGAATCTTCTCTAACTTTGTCTTGTGTTTAACTAGGTATGGAATCCAGGCTGGAGCTGCATACTCCAGGATTGGTTTTACATAAGTGGTATACAGGGTTCTGAAAGATTCCTTACACAAGTTTCTAAAGGCAGTTCTTATGTTGGCCAGTCTAGCATATGCCGCTGATGATATTCTTTTGATGTGGGCTTCTGGGGACAGGTTCGGTGTGATATCAACCCCCAGATCTTTCTCTCTATTTGACTCTTGCAGGATTTCCCCTCCCAAATGATACCTTGTGTTCAGCCTCCTGCTCCCTTCTCCTAATTTCATCACTTTACACTTTCCCGAGTTGAACTTTAGCAGCCATTTTCTAGACCATTCCTCCAGTTTATCCAGGTCATCCTGTAGTCTGTCTATCTTCATCCGTCTTGATTCTTCTCATAATTTTTGCATCATCAGCAAACATTGAGAGGAATGAGTCTATACCCTCCGGAAGATCGTTCACATATATTAGAAATTCATTCAAGAGGCATTCAGTGCCTCTTGCCTGTCACCCTTTTTGTATATTGGGACCACGTTAGCTGTCTTCCAACTTTCTGGTAAGTCTCCTGATTCCAGTGACCTGTTATACACCATAGAGAGTGGCACACTTAGTGCTTCTGCACCTTCCTTTAGCATCCATGGTGAGATTCTGTCAGGCCTAACAGCCTTTGTCACATCCAGCTCCAGCAGACACCTTTTGACCTCATCACTGGTGAGGTTAAATTCCTCCAAGGTTGCTTGGTTTGCCGCCTCCTCATTTAGTGCAGGGGCTTCTCCTTGTTCTATTGTGAAGACCTCCTGGAATCTCTTGAGTTCTTCACACACCTCCTTGTCATTCTCTGTGTATCTGTTCTCCGCTTTTCGCAGCTTCATCACTTGTTCCTTCACTGCTGTTTTCCTCCTGATGTGGGTGTGGAGCAGCTTTGGCTGGGTCTTGGCTTTACTCGCGATGTCATTTTCAAACTGTCTCTCTGCTTCCCTCCTCACTCTGAGGTACTCATTTCTGGCCCTCTGGTATCTCTCCCTGCTCTCTGGTGCTCTGTTATTTCTGTAATTTCTCCATGTTCTTTTACTCAGTTGCTTCGCTACCTTGCATTCCTGGTTGAACCATGGGTTTTCTGTTTTTCGTTTTTCTCCTTTTGGACGGGGATAAACCTGCCTGCAGCTTCCTGGCACTTCTGGGTGACAAAATCCATCATGACCTGCACATTCTTGTCTCTAAGTTCTGTTTCCCATGGTATTCCTCTGAGGAAGCTCCTCATATCGTCATATTTTCCTCTTCGGTAATTCAGTCTTTTTCCCTCCACTCCCATCCTTGGATAGGTTATCCCTACCTCCACCAAGTACTCAAAGGTCAGTACACTGTGGTCACTCATTCCTATGGGGGCTTCAACTTTGACTTCCCTTATTTCTGACTCATTCAGGGTGAATATCAAGTAGAGTCCAGCTGGTTCATCATTGCCTCTCACTCTTGTGGGTTCCTTGACATGCTGGCTCAGAAAATTCCTTGTTGCCACTTCCAAGAGTTTAGCTCTCCACGTATCTGCACCACCATGTGGGTCCCCATTCTCCCAGTCTATCTTTCCATGGTTGAAATCGCCCATGATTAAGAGTCTGGAGCCATTCCTGCAGGCAACTGAAGCTGCTCTTTCTATTATATAATGGTTGCCATGTTGTTCCTATCAAACTCCTGTCTAGGTCTTTTGTCATTTAGGGGAGGGTTGTAAATGACTGCCACTATTATCTTAGGTCCACCCATTGTTATAGTTCCTGTTATGTAATCTCTGAATCCGTCACAGCCGGAATTTTCATCTCATCAAAACTCCAGTCCTTCCTTATCAGCACGGCCACTCCTCCACCTCCTCTCCTTCCCTCTCTTTCCTTACTATACAGTAGTCCTTTGGAAACACAGCATCTGTTATGACTCCTGACAATTTTGTTTCTGTTAGTCCTATTACATCAGGGTTTTCTTCTTGCACCCTTTCTGCCAGTTCACTTGCTTTATGGTAATCCCATCAATGTTTTAGTACATTACCTTGAAGCTCACTTTCTTATATCCAATTTCACCCTCACTCCCCACAAGTGTAGGAAGTTGTTCTATCGTCATTGTTACTTGGGTAGGCTCCTCCTCCTGTGAGGTAGTTTCCAGGGGTTCAGGGGGAGGTGGAGTGGGGGATGGGGGCTTAGGTCTTCCTCAGGCCTGCTTGGGGCAGGAAGAAGTCCTGGGGTGAGGGAGCAGGGATTGCTTGGGGAAGGGCACGCCCTCTTGCAGTGTAGTTGACAGGAGTTTGGAGGGAGATGGAGTGGAGGATAGAGGGCTTTGGTCTTGCTCAGGCCTGCTTGGGACAGGGAGAAGACCAGGGGCTGGGAAAGCAGGGGCTACATGGTGTAAGGGGAGGGGGGAGGATTTGAGTTTCCTGATGGGCATTGTGCATGGGCAAGGAAGGGTTTGTGCTGGGGGGGAGGGCCCTATTGGGTGGTGGGCTGGGGTGTTGCATACCCCTTGGGTTCCTGGGTTGCTGGATTGGGGCTCCCCACTCCCTCTGGGATTGCTAGGTTGGAGGCTGAGGTTCCCTGGCTCCCTTCCTCTCCTTGCGCCTTTTCCTTGCATCTGCTGCCTTACTATCTCGTCTCTGGTCATGTCCCTCTGAACATATACCTCTTTGTAGTTCTTGCACATCTCAGTTTGCTCTTCTTTACTAGGATGTTCTCTTTGATGTCCTCGCTCTTGAATACTACCTTGATCAATCTCTTTGTCTCTGTTGTACTGGCCAATCCGGAAAAACTGTTCTATGTCTCGTTCAGCCCCTTCCATTCCTATCTCCTCTTAACCCTTTAACTGCGCAACGCGCCTGCAGGCTCGCGTCTGGTTTGCGCAACGCGCCTCTGGGTATTTGTATTTTTCACGTTCGATTCAAAACTCCCGCGGCTACATGGGGTTCACATCAGCTTCCTCAGGGCTCTTGTAAACAGACGCCATCTTTAAAAAAAATCGTGGTCCACATTCCCGGGTGTGGGAGCCTCAGTAGTGAGTGAGCAACCAAGGCTGGCGCTCGCAGCATAAGCGCACAGCACTGCTGTTCAGCGTGTGACCACAGCATCGCCTAATAATGTCAAAATATATATATAACTTGTATTATTTAGCCATGATAGTATTATAGAAGAGCCTGAGTGTGATAATGACTGGGTACAATGTTCAAATATCAGTGATTCAATGCTGTTCACGATGTTCACAGCGCTTGCCACAGCACCACAGCATTATTTCGTCCATCTAGGAATCTTCAAACAATTTCTTAGGTTCCTTTTCAAAATAAACGTATGGTCAATTATTCATTTACAGGAATTAGTGACCAGGATTGTGGTTATAATTAGCGTTGTGCGTAGTATTGTGGAAGGAGGAATTTTGGTGAGGGGAGGGCGAGAATTGAGGTAGCCTCATTGCGTGTGTGTGTGTGGCTGCCACTCTTGTTTTGCTCACCATACTAGCTTAGTGGTTCGCTATGGGCAAAACATGTGTACATGGGTATATATAGTGTGTATATAGTGTAAGAACAGCAACAGGAGAATGTTGAGAGGAGCTATTTTGGTGAGGGATGTGACGTAATCGTAGCGTCGTCTGCTGTGTGATTTTTCATGCAGTGTATGGTGGCCACTGTACTGTTTGGACACAATACCGGCTTACTTGCATAGTTCTGGTAAATAAAACATGTAGATAGGTATATAGAACATGTGTAATAAGAACTATAACAGTATGGTGGGAGGAGCAATGTTGGCGAGTAAGATGTTGGAGTGAGGGAGACTGGCTGGGTGTGGCTGCTCTCACTCGAGGTGTTCTGAATGTGTTCATGGCCAAATGCTCCTATTGGCCCATACGAGGCAGCTGCTATTGGCATATACGAGGCAGCTGCTATTGGCCCATATGAGGCAGCTCCTATTGGCCCATATGAGGCAGCTCCTATTGGCCCATATGAGGCAGCTCCTATTGGCCCATACGAGGCAGCTCCTATTGGCGAAGCAGCTGCTACGCGATGTTCTGAATGTGTTGATGGTAAATGTATATGGTGTGTGACAGTGTATAGTGTGTACATATGTTGTAAATATACATAAATGAACATGAAACATTGGTGTGAATAACTGTATGATGGGAGGGGGCAAAGTTGGCGAATACAATGTTGGAGAAGTGAGGGAGGGCTGGCTGGGTGTGGCAGCTCTCACTCGCGGTGTTCTGAGTGTGTTGATGGTGAATGTATATAGTGTGTGACAGTGTATAGTGTGTAAATAGACTGTATATATACATAAATTAGCATGATACATAGTAAATATGTGCTGCAAATGTGTACACAAGTGTCATGCACGTAACACAGTGTCTTCGGACAGTACGGATGTTTTACATCCATAATATAGTGTACGTGTTCACTATACATAGGATTAGCACGTAAAAACAAATAAAATGTATTTGGAACTGTGCGAAAAAAATGAACGAAAATATATTCGCGGCAACTCGCGCGCCCCGCCCCGAGCACCCCACCCGCCCCGGGAGCTTACGGCACGGGAGCACGGGGAATGATGACGTCACGCCCCAACTTACGGACCCCATAGCAGCCAAAGTAAGTACAATTTCGACCTTTTTTTTACATAGCCATACTGAGGGAAGGGTTTTTGACACTTTAAAAAGAAAAAAAAATTTTTCCAGAGAATTTATTTCCTGCGCACCACGGGGGTGTCATATTTGGAGGCAACGCAGTTAAAGGGTTAACTCCCAGGTACCTATTTACTGCTAGGTAACAGGGGCGTCAGGGGGAAAGAAACATTTTGCCCATTTGTCTCCGCCTCCACCGGGGATCGAACCCGAAACCTCAGGACTACGAATCCGAAGTGCTGTCCATCCAGCTGTCAGGCGCCCTCAGAGGTTCTCAGAGGCTTGGTGTGTTGGGCTAAGACTTGGTCGCACTAGAGGGGGAGCTGGGAAGCTACTGGGGCCCACTATAAAAGGGTAATTCATTACATGCAACATTTGGTTTCTTTATACTGGTAGGTCTGTTTAACCAAATTTCTTTTGCTCTTTACAGCACTTTTGGCATACACATACCTGTCATGGTTCAGTCTCTTGAGGTAAGTTAGCTCTTCTTCTGTTCTTAATAATGTTCTATTAATAACTACTGTATTGCAATATAGTTAGTATATAAAG
>WNGS01065499.1:28419-45337 GCA_020271785.1 Procambarus virginalis
TGTGCCTTGTAGTGGCTATATATGCATGTGGGTGTGTGTAGGGCAGAGTGCAGTGTTGAAGACATACCACCCAACAACACATGAAGTGAGCCGCAGCAAATAGATGGGTTATGAAACGAGAAGTAAGACTTTGAGGCAACGAGTGAACATGGCTGTGTGCCCGAGAACCATCACGGCCCCCCCGGCGGGGGCTCCTGCACCAGCCAGGGGCCCCTGGATGATGATACCAAACGGGGCCCTCAGTGAGGTTCCCACCCGGGACCCCCCAACAGTAATGGTACAGGTGACTCAGCAACAGAGGATGAGGATGATAACTTCATACTAATCCAAAGCAGAAACGCAAAGAAGCGGGACAAGCGCCAGGATGAGCAGCAGCAGCAACCTCAACACAACAACAACACCGACGACAAGACGAAGAGAGTAAGTGGCACACCCTAATCTTTCCTGCAATGGGACTGACAGCAGCAGAGAAGTATAGATGGATTGTTGAGGCCGCCTGCGCCAAGAGAGCAGAGTATCGCTTAGAGAGCAGGTGTGTAGGCGGCAATGTTAGTGCACGGGTGCAGGGTTACAGCCCTGAAGTTCTTCACAGAGACCAGCCTTGAGTATGACGGTAAGAAAGTTAAATTGTTGGAAGCAAACCCACAGACAAGACAAACTAAAATTATAATTAAGAACTATAGTACTCATATTGACGTGAACTTTCTCAAGGTCCATGAAACAGATTGTTTGGGTGGAGCGCAACACTGGACCAGGGGGACTGGCCAAAAATCAGCAATTGCTATGTGGAAGGGAGACCTGCCCCAAGACATTAAAATACCAGGCATGAGCCGTGCAAAGTGGAGAGGTATATTGGCAGTCCGTCCTTATGTGGCAACTGTCAACAGTGGGGTCACAGAACGTGGCGATGTGATCGCGCAATTAGGTGTGGGTGTTGCAGTGGCTATCACGACACCAAGCAGTGTCTGGCCAAGCTTAAACCGGGTGGGGGTGGCGGGGTAATACCTAGATGTGCCAACTGCAAGCAGTCCCATCATGCCTGGAACAGGTATTGCAGCAAGAGGCCTGGTGGCAGGGCTTGAGAAGGACGCCGACACAGACAGCAGGTGGACCAGTGAACAGGGGCAGGAATGGCTCCGTGAGCATACCACAGCAAGTCAGGGTACAGCCTCCAGTAGGCAGACACCAGCCTGGGGTAGTGGTGGAGTGACCCACCACCACCCCGCACAAGCCCCATCAGACCCCATTTCTCTCACAAACCATCTACCTCTACCCACTCACTACCCCCAACCCAGCTCAGGGATCAGCCCAGGGTACAGTTCAGGGACCAGCCCAGCGCCCAGCTCACAGTAGACCGACAACAGTCTGGGGTAGTGTTCACTCAGCGAATAGGGGAACCCAGGGTGGGGGTGGGGGGAATCAGGCGTGGGGCGGGGGCGGTGTAGCCAGCCACCACCGCTCCCCCCATCCCTGAGGCCTTCCGCCTCTTTCCCCCCTCCAGGTCTCCCACCTACCCACACCTCAATCTCTACCCGCGGTGTCACACCTCCACCACCTAACCTCCAAACCCATACCAATGAATCAGACCCCTCCACTGTCTCCCATCTGCATCCCCCTACAGGCACTCCTGACCCCCAGGAGGTCGTCACTCAGGTCTGTGTTGCAGCAATATTAGACCGCATGATAAGATTTCATCCAGTTGTCCACCAAATATTGCAAAAGCAGACGGAACTTGAGAAAGCCCTCTGCCAGATTAAGAAGACTCAGGAACAATCCTCCAAATCCTGCAACGGCAGAGTCCATCAAGTGGAGGTCCTGCAAGCCAGAGCCTGGTGCAAGATGATGCAACACATACTGCCGAGGTACGTCAGCAGACACAGCCAGGACACCAGCACATCAGCGCACATAGTAGCGCCAGTGCACACAGTGACACCAGTGTACACAGTGATGCCAGTACACACAGTAACGCCAGTGTACACAGTAACACCAGTGCACACAGTAACACCAGTGCACACAGTGACGCCAGTACACACAGTAACACCAAACACCATGGAATACACGATGACACATGTGAACATAATAATTGCACACGTACAGCTGATGACGAACAACCTCAAAATGGATAATCACAATGAACAACATCTCTCTTTCTTGTAACCGCGACCTGTTTTCATCATGTCAGCGGGTGGAGATCGCTGCTGTTTTTTATATTATATGCATATAGGCCTGTTGGGAATTCTATTGCAAACACATTGATACCAAAATGAAAGACCTAGGACGAGAATTGAGTTGACAAAACTGAAAAAGAGTGTAAACATTTTATCACTCTTGCGCGCTCCCGGGTAACTTTCTCTCACTTTCTCTGTTAGTTGCGGATGGTATGCCGGGCTTTTGGAGTTTATATGCATTTAGTCCTGTAGACAATTCTATTGCGAACACATAGGTCCCGCGCCCGGTGCGTCAAAGTGTTAATGTGGTCCTCAGGTGACAGTTTTCTATCTAGAACCACCCCTAGATCCCTTTCTTTGTCAGAATTCTTTAAATTTCTCACATAATTTATAGGTTGTGTGGGGTCTATGTTCTCCAATTCCACATTCCATAACATGGCATTTATTCACATTAAATTCTATTTGCCAAGTGTTGCTCCATATACTTATTTTGTCCAGGTCTTCTTGAAGGGTATGACAATCATCTAGGTTTCTTATCTTCCCTATTATCTTAGCATCATCAGCAAACATGTTCATGTAATTCTGTATTCGCTCTGGTAGATCCTTTATGTAGACAATGAACATTACCGGTGCAAGAACTGAACCCTGTGGTACTCCACTCGTGACATTCCTCCAATCCGATACCTTGCCTCTGATTACGGCCCTCATTTTTCTGTCAGTTATGAAATTTTTCATCCATTCATTCATGGTGTTGCAGCGTAGGTGCCAAAACCAATAATATTGATTGTTACATGATGGGTAGAAGAATAACGCCATGACCACGTCACAACTACGTCCCTGTTATTCTTCATCGCGCCGGTTGAGATTGACTCCAGAGGTCAGAGCTTGTCTCTCGCCTCACTGGCATCCCCTCTCTCACGCCTTGGCACCTTCAAGCTGTGTAATCCCTGACTATGGCATGAATGCTTAATTCCTCTTATCTAATTTTCCCCTTGGGAATACAGCACTGTGCACTACAATGAGCCATTCAAGTCAGCTGTGGGAGAATCTTGAGAGACCATATTCTCACAAATACTGATAGGCTAGAGTTATTTTGGAGTTTTGGATCAATGTACTGTACGGGTTATTGTACATATGTGATAGCAAATTTAACTCAGGGTCAATGGTAGTTTGCATAGAATAAGAATGGAGAAGACTTTAAGGATATTCTAATTAGAATTATATTTCGGGAAGTGGCTCACTGCCCAAAACGCTATGCGTGCTAATGACTTTACAAGAATGTAAAAACATTTAATGCTATGTACTCTCATAAACCCAATGTACGTTCTTGTATATAAATAAATAAATAAATAAATAAACAAATAAATATGGGGACGGTGTGTGACAGAAAATTACAATAAAAATACAAATTAAAAAATAGTCACATTGAGATGTAAGTGGAATACAAAAATAAGGCATATGATTTGTAATAAAATAAACCTGGCAAAATTACTAAAATTACACTATAATAAAATAATAGTAGAAGAAATACAAAAATGAATGTAATTAGACAAGAGAATACAGATATCAAGTAAAAAATAAAGATTCAATAAAGATTGACAGGAATAAAATTCTATGTAAATTCTATCTTGAGAAAGACAAGATTAATATTCTTTATATACTAACTATATTGCAATACAGTAGTTATTAATAGAACATTATTAAGAACAGAAGAAGAGCTAACTTACCTCAAGAGACTGAACCATGACAGGTATGTGTATGCCAAAAGTGCTGTAAAGAGCAAAAGAAATTTGGTTAAAAACAGACACTACCAGTATAAAGAAACCAAATGTTGCATGTAATGAATTACCCTTTATAGTGGGCCCCAGTAGCTTCCCAAGCTCCCCCTCTAGTGCGACCAAGTCTTAGCCCAACACACCAAGCCTCTGAGAACCTCTGAGGGCGCCTGACAGCTGGATGGACAGCACTTCGGATTCGTAGTCCTGAGGTTTCGGGTTCGATCCCCGGTGGAGGCGGAGACAAATGGGCAAAATGTTTCTTTCCCCCTGACGCCCCTGTTACCTAGCAGTAAATAGGTACCTGGGAGTTAACCCTTTAACTGCGTTGCCTCCAAATATGACACCCCCGTGGTGCGCAGGAAATAAATTCTCTAGAAAATTTTTTTTTTCTTTTTAAAGTGTCAAAAACCCTTCCCTCAGTATGGCTATGTAAAAAAAGGTCGAAATTGTACTTACTTTGGCTGCTATGGGGTCCGTAAGTTGGGGCGTGACGTCATCATTCCCCGTGCTCCCGTGCCGTAAGCTCCCGGGGCGGGTGGGGTGCTCGGGCGGGGCGCGCGAGTTGCCGCGAATATATTTTCGTTCATTTTTTTCGCACAGTTCCAAATACATTTTATTTGTTTTTACGTGCTAATCCTATGTATAGTGAACACGTACACTATATTATGGATGTAAAACATCCGTACTGTCCGAAGACACTGTGTTACGTGCATGACACTTGTGTACACATTTGCAGCACATATTTACTATGTATCATGCTAATTTATGTATATATACAGTCTATTTACACACTATACACTGTCACACACTATATACATTCACCATCAACACACTCAGAACACCGCGAGTGAGAGCTGCCACACCCAGCCAGCCCTCCCTCACTTCTCCAACATTGTATTCGCCAACTTTGCCCCCTCCCATCATACAGTTATTCACACCAATGTTTCATGTTCATTTATGTATATTTACAACATATGTACACACTATACACTGTCACACACCATATACATTTACCATCAACACATTCAGAACATCGCGTAGCAGCTGCTTCGCCAATAGGAGCTGCCTCGTATGGGCCAATAGGAGCTGCCTCATATGGGCCAATAGGAGCTGCCTCATATGGGCCAATAGGAGCTGCCTCATATGGGCCAATAGCAGCTGCCTCGTATGCCAATAGCAGCTGCCTCGTATGGGCCAATAGGAGCATTTGGCCATGAACACATTCAGAACACCTCGAGTGAGAGCAGCCACACCCAGCCAGTCTCCCTCACTCCAACATCTTACTCGCCAACATTGCTCCTCCCACCATACTGTTATAGTTCTTATTACACATGTTCTATATACCTATCTACATGTTTTATTTACCAGAACTATGCAAGTAAGCCGGTATTGTGTCCAAACAGTACAGTGGCCACCATACACTGCATGAAAAATCACACAGCAGACGACGCTACGATTACGTCACATCCCTCACCAAAATAGCTCCTCTCAACATTCTCCTGTTGCTGTTCTTACACTATATACACACTATATATACCCATGTACACATGTTTTGCCCATAGCGAACCACTAAGCTAGTATGGTGAGCAAAACAAGAGTGGCAGCCACACACACACACGCAATGAGGCTACCTCAATTCTCGCCCTCCCTCACCAAAATTCCTCCTTCCACAATACTACGCACAACGCTAATTATAACCACAATCCTGGTCACTAATTCCTGTAAATGAATAATTGACCATACGTTTATTTTGAAAAGGAACCTAAGAAATTGTTTGAAGATTCCTAGATGGACGAAATAATGCTGTGGTGCTGTGGCAAGCGCTGTGAACATCGTGAACAGCATTGAATCACTGATATTTGAACATTGTACCCAGTCATTATCACACTCAGGCTCTTCTATAATACTATCATGGCTAAATAATACAAGTTATATATATATTTTGACATTATTAGGCGATGCTGTGGTCACACGCTGAACAGCAGTGCTGTGCGCTTATGCTGCGAGCGCCAGCCTTGGTTGCTCACTCACTACGAGGCTCCCACACCCGGGAATGTGGACCACGATTTTTTTTAAAGATGGCGTCTGTTTACAAGAGCCCTGAGGAAGCTGATGTGAACCCCATGTAGCCGCGGGAGTTTTGAATCGAACGTGAAAAATACAAATACCCAGAGGCGCGTTGCGCAAACCAGACGCGAGCCTGCAGGCGCGTTGCGCAGTTAAAGGGTTAAGACAGCTGCNCCAGGAACGGCGAAGAAGGTTAGGTAGCGAAATAGGAAAAATTGAACTCAAGCTACAAGAATCATACAAAACGCAGGAGAGGGAAAGAGAGCAAAAGGCCATCAGTGAAATAGAGAGAAACCCGAAATATTTTTCTCCTATGCAAAATCAAGATCAAAAACCACATCTAGTATCGGGCCCCTGCGAAAGGAAGATGGAACTTTCACCGATGACAACAAAGAAATGAGCGAGCTACTGAGGAAGCAATACGACTCTGTCTTCAGCGAGCCATTAAACGCACTAAAGATCGATAACCCAAATGAATTTTTCATGGATATGATACCAACATCAAATCATATATCAGACGTCACCCTATCCCCACTGGATTTTGAAGAAGCCATAAACAGTATGCCTATGCACTCCGCACCAGGCCCGGATTCTTGGAACTCCATATTCATCAAGAACTGTAAAAAACCACTATCGCAGGCCCTTCACATTCTGTGGAGACAAAGCCTAGATACTGGCGTTATTCCTGATATACTAAAAACAGCAGAGATAGCACCACTTCATAAAGGAGGAAATAAGGCAGAGGCAAAAAATTACAGACCGATAGCACTAACATCGCACATCATAAAAATTTTTGAGAGAGTGCTAAGAAGTAAGATCACAAAATACATGGAATCACAGCATCTCCATAACCCCGGACAACATGGTTTCAGAACAGGGCGCTCTTGCCTGTCGCAGTTGCTGGACCACTATGATATGGCATTAGATGCTATGGAAGACAAACAAAACGCTGATGTAATTTACACAGATTTTGCAAAAGCTTTTGATAAATGTGACCATGGTGTTATTGCCCATAAAATGCGCTCAAAAGGAATTACCGGAAAAGTAGGCAGATGGATCTACAATTTCCTGACCAACAGAACCCAATGTGTAATAGTCAACAAAATAAAATCCAACCCGTCAACCGTTAAGAGCTCAGTCCCCCAGGGTACTGTGCTTGCTCCAGTACTTTTTCTCATCCTTATATCGGACATAGACAAGAACACAACCTATAGCACTGTATCATCCTTTGCAGATGACACTAGGATCTTCATGAGAGTAGGCAACATAGAGGACACGGCGAACCTCCAGTCAGATGTAGATCAGGTCTTTCTATGGGCTACAGAAAATAATATGGTGTTTAACGAAGACAAGTTCCAGCTCATGCGCTATGGAAAAATGAAAATATAAAACTGGAACCACGTACAAAACTCAGGCAAATCATAACATAGAACGAAAAGGCAATGTAAAGGATCTGGGTGTACTCATGTCGGAAGACCTTACCTTTAAAGAACACAATAAAGTAGCCGTCACAACTGCAAGAAAAATGACAGGTTGGATAACAAGAACTTTTCACACTAGAGATGCTATACCGATGATGACACTTTTCAAAACGCTTGTGCTCTCTAGAGTGGAGTACTGCTGCACAATGACAGCCCCTTTCACTGCGGGTGAAATTGCTGACCTGGAGAGCGTGCAGAGATCCTTTACTGCTAGAATCCACTCGGTAAAACATCTAAACTATTGGGACCGACTAAAGAGCCTAAATCTGTATTCCCTTGAGCGCAGGCGGGAGAGATACATAATAATTTACACGTGGAAAATATTAGAGGGGCTGGTCCCAAACCTGCACACAGAAATAACATCACATGAGACCAGAAGACATGGCAGGATGTGCAGAATACCCCCGTTGAAAAGCAGAGGTGCAACTGGTACTCTGAGAGAGAACTCTATCAACATCAGAGGCCCGAGACTGTTCAACACGCTTCCACTACACATAAGGGACATAACTGGCAAACCCCTCACAGTGTTCAAGAGAGAACTGGATAAGCACCTCCAAAGGATACCTGATCAACCAGGCTGTGACTCATACGTCAGGCTGCGAGCAGCCGCGTCCAACAGCCTGGTTGATCAGTCCAGCAACCAGGAGGCCTGGTCGATGACCGGGCCGCGGGGACGATAAGCCCCGGAAGCACCTCAAGGTATCCTCAAGGTAGGTGAGTTTGAAGCACAAGGTAAGAAGCTATAAGGATGAAATCGGGTACTTTTAATTTACTTTTGAATAAGGCATAGGTTGGAATTTTTTTTTAATCATCAGGGAATGAGTTCCATAGACTGGTCCTGTTATTTGCATGAAGTGTTTGCACAGATTTAGCTGACTCTGGGAATATTAGATATTTATTGTGGTGCTCATGGGTTCTATTACACCTATGAAGGAAAGTTTCAGATCAAGATAAGCATTTAGGAACAGGTTTTGTACATGTAAATAGCACATGAGAATGTGTGGAGTGATTTTATGTTTACAATGTTAAGGGACTTAAACAGAGGGGCTGTGTGTTGTCTGAAGATAGAATTTGTCATAGTTCTGATAGCAGATTTTTGCTGTGTGATGATGGACTCGAGGTAATTTGCAGTGGTTGAAACCCATGCACAGAAACCGTAGTAAGATGGGATAGATTAGCGCATAGTATGACGAGAGGAGAGCAGTGTGGGGAATATAATATCCGATTTTAGAGAGTATATCACCATTTTCAAGACTTTTTTGACTGTGTTGTATGTGGGTGCTGAAGTTAAGTCTCTTATCTATGTATAGGCCAAAGAACTTTCCCTCAATTTTATTGCTAATGTTAACATTGTCTATCTGAACTTGAATTTGATTTGATGATTTACTACCAAATAAAATGTAGTAGGTCTTTTCTATGTTTAGTGCGAGTTTGTTGGGTGACATTGAAATTAGTGGACTTTTTTAATTCATTATTGACAATATTATTTAACGTGTGGGGGTTGGGGTTGAATAGATGTAGTAGAATCATCAGCAAATATTATAGGTTTAAGATGTTAGAACATTTGGGGAATCATTGATGTATATAAGAAATAGGATAGATCCTAAGATGCTGCCCTGTGGCACTCCTACTGTTAATGGTAAGAGTGGGGGGAGGTTATGTTATTGATGGCTACATAATAACTGGTGATACCTGGTTGATGGGGTTCTGGGAGTTGTTTCTACTCCCAAGCCCGGCCCGAGGCCAGGCTGACTTGTGAGAGTTTGGTGGCACTAGGCTGTTGCTTGGAGCGGCCCGCAGGCCCACATATCCACCATAGCCCGTTGGTCTGGCACTCCTTGGAGGAAACAATCTAGTTTCCTCTTGAAGATGTCCACGGTTGTTCCGGCAATATTTCTTATACTCCCTGGGAGGGTGTTGAACAACTGCAGACCTCTGATGTTTATAGTGTTCTCTGATTGTGCCTATGGCACCCCTACTCTTCACTGGTTCTATTCTGCATTTTCTTCCATATCGTTCACTCCAGTACGTTGTTATGTTACTGTGTAGATTTGGTACTTGGCCCTAAAGTATGTTCCACGTGTATATTATTTTATATCTCTCTCGTCTTCTTTCTAGTAAGTACATTTGGAGGGATTTGAGACGATCCCAATAATTAGGTGCTTTATCGTGTCTACACATGCCGTATATGTTCTCTGTATTCCCTCTATTTCAGCAATCTCTCCTGCTCTGAAGGTGGAAGTGAGTACTGAGCAGTACTCAAGACAGGACAACACAAGTGACTTGAAGAGTACAACCATTGTGGTTGACATCAATATATTGGTGTCTGCCACTGAACGAATATACTGTAGTTCAGAGCAAGGCCTCTGATACCATAGTGGTGAAGTTTAAGTAAGAGGTAGTTGTGATTTACAGTATCAAAGACCTTTCTTATGTCAATGAAGAGGCCAATTGGGATCTAATTTTTTGTCAAGGGCTGTGTAGATTTTATTAAGCAGACTAATAATGGCATCATTGGTACCCTTTTGGGAAAGGAAACCAACTGGCAGGCACTTAATATGTTGAGTTTTACACAGTAGGAATAGAGCTGTTCGTAAATAATTTTCAAATATTTTTAAAAGTATAGGTAGATTTGATATGGGTCTGTAATTGTTTTTGTCTGCTGTCTCGCCTCTTTTAAGAACTGCTGTTACCCTTGCTTTTTAAAGGGCATCAAGAAACGTATGACACTAGAGATTTGTTGAATAGCAGCAGAGCAAGTAGTGCAAGAACAGGAGCAGCACTCTTATATACCATAGATGGTATTTGATAATGTTCCCAGATTTGGCTTTAATTAATTGAATTATGGATATTATGTCTGTTGGGCTGACTGGTAAAAGGAGTAGAGAGTTAGGATAGCCGACAGCGAGATATTTAGTAACATATGTCTGGGTCTCTGGGATTTTTCTGGCAAGGTGATGATTGATGATGACCAATTGATGAAAAGAAGTGGCTGAATTCAGTTGACATTTCTGAGTCTGTTTAAGTGTGTAACAATCTTTGGAGAGTTTACCTGCTTGTTATGTGACTGTTGTTTAGATCCTAGGATGTTAGAGATGGATTTCCATGTACTTTTCATATATCCTTTTGCATCTTTAAATCTATTCTCATAAAAGGAAACTTTGGCTCTTTGTATTATATTGGTAAGCATTGATGAGTATCTCCTAACTACTACTATTGTAACTAGCCAATCCTATTTTTTTCCATATTCATGTTTCTTGTTAATGGCTTTAAGTATGCCACTTGTGAGCCAGAGGTTGTTCGATCTTTTGGCAGTTACTTGCTTGGTGAGGAGAGGACAGTGTGTGTTGTAGAGGCTTAGAGTTTTGGAGAGAAAGATGTCGGCAATGAATTCATATCCTGTGTATTATTGAGTTCAGATTCCCAGTTTATATATTGAAGTGCATTTATGAGGTTCCCTATTGCAGATTTGCTGTGTAGTCTAAAGGTAAGTTAATTGGTAACCGAAGATGTTAGGTCCATGTTTGCTGAGAGGAAGGTAGGATAATGAACGGTGGTTCTGTCAGCGATTATACCAGAGACAACGGGGGGGGGGGGGCTGTTATATTAGGCCATATGTGGTCCTGGGTTGTAGAAGATGTTTGACTAATTCATGTGGGCTTAGTGATTGTTGGGATTAGCATACAGGAGTTCATGCTGTTTAGGAAGTATTCGACTTTGGGGCTATTTTGTTGGCAGATCAATGTTGGTCACCTCCTAGGATGATGTGACTTATGTTGAGTTTATTGTTTATGATTAGGTTCCTTATATCATCTGACAATGCAGCTGTATTAGTATTGGCAAATCTATAAATAGCTCAAATAATTATTGGGGATTTAAGGGATTTGACCGAGAATTGAGCAAAGGTATATTCACAGTAGTCGTTTCTATTGCCAGGTTGAATACTGTGGGGTTTTCTACTTTGCTTTCCTGACTGCAATGCATGCAACGTCACCAATTTACATATGGCAGATACTACACGAAGCTGTCAAAATCCAGCAGAGAAAATATGAGAGCAAGCATACAGGGCCTGGGAGCAAGGTCAAGTAAGTGTCCTTGATGGTCTCTTCTCAGACTAGCCTCACCTGGTCCTGATCCACATTGGTCGTGGGAATCTCCTCAATACTTGAAACACTTCAAGGGACTCCTAGGGTCCTCATCACATTTATAATTTAGTGAATAATAGGGAACTTGGTGTTAAAGACACCTGGGGCTGAAGGCTTAAGTAATGTAATGGCAGTATTCAGAAGTGGTTCAACGGAAACACCGCATAATGCTTAACAGTAGTTTATTAACAAACTTAACCACTAATTCAATGGATGCTTGATTTACTTTAGATTGGCATCAGCAAGGCTATTATCGCATTAGTGAGACTCTTGACGTCTAACTAATCGATTCTGATCCACTTGTGGAGAAACACCTAACTTAACACAACTGATAGCCAATTACAGTGGTACCTCGGTTTAAGAGTTTAATCCGTTCCTGGAGACAGTTCGTATTCCGAAAACTCGTATTCTGAAGCTAATTTCCCCCATAAGAAATAATAACTTTTATGGTCAAATGACCAAAAATCCAACAAAACACTGAAAATCCGGGTGAAGAATTTACGTGGGATAGTCACTGGGTGCGAGGCACTGGTAAACTGAGGGGTGACGATCGCCGTACCACCACGCGCTAGGTTGGCCTGTACGCGTATCAACAAACTCGCCTTCCGAGGTAACCCTCGCCTTCCGAGACACATTTTCCGAGGAAATCTTGCTCATATTCCGAAGAACTCGTATACAGGGACACTCATATTCCGAGGTACCACTGTACTAACACGGCAAACCTAACTGCCAGTGTGCAAAAGGTCACAGGAGTTCCAACAGGATACTCGGGTAATGATGATGCACAATAAATCAACAACGGCACCGTCAATGGAACAGGCAATAATCATGCACAATAATTATGTCACACAATAACTAAATGTGTGATGTATGTGAAGCTCACATTTACAGACGAGTGTAATGTCATGATACCACACAGATAAACACGCATACACTGTCGAGTGTCTTGGTCTCCACCTATACCTGTGTCAGATGTGTAGAAGGTGAGAACTGTGGTTGACCACTCAGATCAACACAAAGACAAGACACAATAAAGAAACAAGATCTTGTACTTATAGGTATGGGTACCTCTCCCATTCACTCATTCATGCACATTCATGCAAGACCTCGTAGGTGGCCTGACAGCTGGATTCACTCGTTACAATGTGGGAACACAGATGACAGGCTTTCCCAACATAACCGTACTTGACATGGCGGGGTATTCGCAGGAGGGCGTGCTGTATGTCTATCACAGACACACACGCTCCTGATGGCACTGGTGCGTGAATAGAGGGTGGGACGGGCGGTGACGTCATGTAGTACAGTGATGGCAGGGCAGTTGGCGGTTGGTTACACGCTCTGGAATGAGTGGCTGCGGCGGCTACGTTATATTGTACCATGCAAGTACACTGTGGTAAAGTCACACACAGATTACTTAGGCAGAGGCACTTAGTTCACTCTAGACCAATGAGTTACCCACAGACGATCTCGATCTCACAGATGTTACCTGATACCAGTCTGTTTCGCTCTGGTGATTCACAGGCTTTTGTCACTCTAGAAGATTTCTAAACAATATAGTCACTGTCGCGATTGCGGGTGAGCACTGGTATATCGAGCAGAACGCAGAGTTTAACTTGACGGTGAAGAACGGACGGTGTTCTGTCTATTGGCGATACAGACGGACATGTTAACCACATACGAAGTTCCTCACGAGAATAATCTTGCAAAGGGATGCACGATTCCTTGGGGCACAAACCCAGGTCTACCAAGTGACCAATGGTAATTACCTAAGTATAGTTACAGGATGAGAGCTATGCTCGTGGTGTCCCGTCTTCCGCACTCTTTGTCATATAATGCTTTGAAATTACTGACGGTTTTGGCCTCCACCACCTTCTCACCTAACTTGTTCCAACCGTCTACCACTCTGTTTACAAAAGTGAATTTTCTTATATTTCTCCGGCAGCATTGTTTCGTTAGTTTAATCTATGACCTCTTGTTCTTGAAGTTCCAGGTCTCAGGATTCTTCCCTATCAATTTTATCGATTCCTGTTACTATTTTGAACATAGTGATTATATCGCCTCTTTTCTTCTGTCTTCTAGTTTTTGCATATTTAATGTCTCTAACCTCTCCTCGTAGCTCTTGTCCTTCAGTTCTGGAAGCCACTTAGTGGCATGTCGTTGCACCTTTTCCAGTTTGTTGATGTGCTTCTTAAGATATGGGCACCATACAACCGCTGCATATTCCAGCTTTGGTCTACCAAAGTTGTGAACAATTTCTTTAGTATTTCTCCATCCATGTATTTAAAGCAATTCTGAGGTTAGAAAGTGTAGCATAGGCTCCTCACACAATGTCTTAATGTGGTCCTCAGGTGACAGTTTTCTATCTGAAACCACCCCTAGATCCCTTCTTTGTCAGAATTCTTTAAATTTCTCACATAATTTATAGGTTGTGTGGGGTCTATGTTCTCCAATTCCACATTCCATAACATGGCATTTATTCACATTAAATTCTATTTGCCAAGTGTTGCTCCATATACTTATTTTGTCCAGGTCTTCTTGAGGGTATGACAATCATCTAGGTTTCTTATCTTCCCTCTTATCTTAGCATCATCAGCAAACATGTTCATGTAATTCTGTATTCCCTCTGGTAGATCGTTTATGTAGACAATGAACATTACCGGTGCAAGAACTGAACCTGTGGTACTCCACTCGTGACATTCCTCCAATCCGATACCTTGCCTCTGATTACGGCCCTCATTTTTCTGTCAGTTAGGAAATGTTTCATCCATTCATTCATGGTGTTGCAGCGTAGGTGCCAAAACCAATAATTTGATTGTTACATGATGGGTAGAAGAATAACGCCATGACCACGTCACAACTATGTCCCTGTTATTCTTCATCGCGCCGGTTGAGATTGACTCCCAGAGGTCAAGGTCAGAGCTTGTCTCTCGCCTTACTGGCATCCCCTCTCTCACGCCTTGGCACCTTCAAGCTGTGTAATCCCTGACTATGGCATGAATGCTTAATTCCTCTTATCNCTCTCCAGCTCCCAACACTCCTACCATCACCATCTCACCAGACACGCAAGCAGACGTGCTGACTACCAATATTAACAGCACCACCAACGGTCCTGAAATAGCTTCTATCATCACTAATCCACGACACCTAAGCCTACCTCAGCTGCGAGACGAAAGACAAAACCCCAACTACGGATGTTACGAACTTCTCAGAGGAGGAAATCTCTGGTATCAGCTATTGGTACTATACCGGCTCGAAAAATCCTCCACTTACGGTCTATTCATGCTCGTGCCACCTTTAGGGTGACTTAATCTTTATCAAATCATGATCTGCAGTTCTGCTCTTAGACTGGATTGGCGTGTCCACGGACCCCATCCTAGATCTCCCATCCAGCTATTTATACAGATAATGGTTCCAAAGAGCCTCCACTTACGCGTTCACCATAGCCGTGCTACTTGGAACTTTTTGTTCTGAGTAGCTGAATCTAAAACAAAAACAACAACTTGATCCTAGACTACCCACCTGTGATACTATAGACATAATTATTTATTGACACTCCGACTACCTCCCAGGCGGGTGTCTTCCAACCACCCGCCCTGGTTATTAGCTCTGGGGCCCTGCCTCCTCGCGGCCCCTAATATTCAGGAAGTCACACACACTAGGTGCCGTTACTACAAATCTCGGCTATTTTGTAAAACTTCGAAAGTTGCACTTTAAAGGCTGGTTCCTTTCAACTACCCTCACATACAAGTTACCCTCTTCCTTGGTAACCTTAACACAAACGCTCCCGTATGACGGCCTCAGGCCTCTTGGATTTTTTTAGACCTGACATGTCCACAATAGTTTCATTATAAAGCCACTACAGGCCCCTTACCTTCTAGTCCCTGTAGGTGTACATCCACTGTGCGTCGTACCAGTTCCTGCCTGGCAAGACACGCAGGAACTGCCTGCCATCCTAAACTGCCTATAGTTACTGCTATATTCACATGCCCCCTCACCTTAAGAGGTGTGACACACGAAGAACGTCGTCCCTCTCGATGACACATGATATCTTCTGAGGGTCAATCTGCCAGTCGCCGTGACGTGACACTTTCTCTGCACATCTTTCCTCAAATTCCCGACGACTCTGGCTATTTATCAAGGGCACCTGCTAATACCGTCTTCCTAAACGTTCCTGTCTTGACGTAACTGTGGTTCGGTCAGTCTCATAGGTCAACAATTGCAAGGAACGAGCTCGGGAAACGGGAAAAGCCACCGGCGTGCCGGCCCTCTTGCATCTAGGAGGTGAAGTGACCATTTTCCAGCCGGCGGATGGCGCTCTTGGCGTGACGTCACCGTCTTCCAAGATGGTGACTGGTCCAGCCTCTGCTACATTTTGAACTTAACGGATTCCGTGGAAATTTCCACTAAATAGAAGAGAAAGCAGATTACCTCTCGATTTTTCCTCCTCACAATTTTATGTTGACTTTCAATATCAACACTATTCCCTACATTATTTTTCCATTTCTATCTCAACAGTTAAAACATCCTCACATAGTAATATTAGGCCTAACTCATGGAGAGAAAGCCCAGGAACAAAACTGGGGTATTGTAGTAGCCTAGGCTTCGTTGCCTCATATCATGACATGAAGAGTGGATTTCGACAGTTTAAGGAATCAAGGGCTCCTTGACTATCGACAAATACGAAAACATCATATTAGTCTTGACGTACTTCATCCAAACCAGCCATAATGTCGTGCAGTTCAGCTTGTGTGGAAGAAATATAATTACTTAGCCGAAGTTAAATTTTCCTGTCCACAGTTCCATACTCAGTGTATTCCCTTATTACACCACACACTGCTCTGATATCTTCCGCCACCAGCCGTCACAATATTCATGTAAACTATGGCCACTTGGTAACTCAGATATCATGCTTCCATACAAACACCGTAATTGTCCCGGTTCATGCTGAATCTTTTTCACCTGAGGGGTACAATTTCTACTTTTAATCTGCACTTTTCAGGGAGGAGGCCGCTCACACCTCTGAGAGGGTTTGCAGCAGTCAAGTACATCGTATTCCTTGAGGTCACACAATCGACGCTCTTTCAGTAGAACTAACTTTACACGCACTTCCATAATACTGCATAACAATATTTATTTCATCAAAGAAAATGTTATAATTAATTTTAAATACGTTTATTATCTTTTCTAATCTCTGTGTATTATCGAAAATAGTTTAAAGCACTATTACATATAATAATAATCATGATAAAACCATCAGTGGGATATTGACTATTATCTTA
>WNGS01065503.1:0-18994 GCA_020271785.1 Procambarus virginalis
ACGTGTTTTTTTTCACCACCCATAAATTCCTAATAAAAAAACAAGCACTGCTTTTACACAATAGTGGATTGAAAATAGTTTTTTTTGTTATCATCTTCTTTAATACGTTTTGTTATATATTCAATACTGACAGACATCGCATATTTTATTCTGGCCCACTTTTTATTCACATAGCAAAAACATTATCACATCATATGGCAAGTTCATATGGGGTTTACATAGTGTTTAAAAAATTTTTGTAATCTTTTGCCCTCTTATAAATTTTATTCAATAACGACAAACATTACAAATATTTTATCTTGGGCAAAAGTTTATTCAAGACCTCTGGCAAAAATAAGAGACATTACATAGTTTCCTTGGGAAGAACAATAACTGGCATACAATAACCCATAAGAGAACTTACATTTTTTATCTTGCTAAATAATTTTTAGACCCTTAATCAGTCCCCTTTCATTTTTTCCTTTTATCAACGAGGCTGATTTCTTTGTTTTCTCAAGGTTTTTTTAACACCATGGCTAATGAAGCAGAGGCTAGAGTATTAACGCTCCAGTCCAAGCTGCCATCGGATTCCCAAGTCCCCAACAACTGTCCCGATCATACCCCAACCCCATAGGCATTTTTCAACGCGCTTTGAAAATTGAAATTATGACGCCTTGGTCTGCTTAAAATTTGGATTAATTGCATAATTTAAAGTCTCATCGTCACTTCTTGAATCTTATATCAATGCGGATTCCCCTCCCTTATACAATCCTTGAGCCCTCACTCCCACAGTTTCAAATAGAATTTTTTTTGCTACAACGTTATTTTTTCTATGCTGGCCCTGCGTCTTACCGTGTCCCACAATACTTATACATGTTTGGCTTACCTACTGTCGTATGGAGAAAAGAGAAACCAGCTCCCTCACTATTGATATGCGGTCAGTCTCCCCCAACTACTAGTTTTTAACTTAAGGTTAATCGCGCTTGTATTCCGTGGTATAAGGAACTCTTCCCAGATCCTCATACATTTCCCTCCGAATGCGGTGATTGTTTTTTTATTAATCCAGACGCCGAGCGTTAGTTGAGGTTCGTCACCAATTCGATTGTACTCGAATTGGGAGGTTTCACCATAAGAAGTCCCCTCTCCATCATGACTTGTCCTGAATACCTTCCCTACACGATTCTTTGTAGCCTTAAGTTTTTTGCTCCGAGCAAGCCGCCACCGTCGATTTGTTTTTTAAATTTGTCTTGTCACATTTATTATTGCCACTTTTTTACCTTTATCTATCTGATATATATGTTTAATCTATATATATATATATATATCTCTCTATATAATATATATGATTATCTATATATTTTTTTTTTTTTTTTTTTTTCTATTTATATATCTATATATTGTTTTTACAATCCCACATCACTGGGGGGATTCCTTTAGTATGCGATTGCTGCTAGTCCGAGTGGGAACGCCTGCCGTTCTACGGGAGAGCTCTTGGTCCCTTCCTCACTGGGGTTTTCTCGTCTCGCTTCATCCATGCATAGAATACTTTCTTTTTCTGTTGTCTTTTTTATTATTCCTTTTTTTTCCTTTATTACTTTTTGCATTAATTCGTAACACATCTAATCCTAGCCAATAGGGGATAACGAAGTCCAATTAATCCTTTCAACAACCTCACCATCTCATCATGGCCCGGTCCATATCGTAGATTATTAGTCGGAGTAAGAGAACCTCCGAAAGATGAAAGACGCCACCAGCTCAGGTTCAAAAGCTTATCTGATGATAGAGTAAGGAAATTAGTCGAGAACGAAGGCAACTTCCCCCCTGCATAAACGGTTTTTTTTTTGGCGAAGGGTTTAGTGGGGTTTTTTCCTTGTTTTGGTTTTTCGTCCATTTTTTTCCCTGGGCAGGCTAAAATCACTTTGACGTTATAAGGTTTTAAACTCCCCTGCATATTTTGAATAATGGGGAGGTAAGCACTTTCCACTCAGCATCTTCACACCGACCTGACATACCTACACCCCAAGGGAGAATAACTTTCTTGATCTCCTCAGTATCTTCAATATACAATATGAGTTCTTCTAAGATTTCGCCAAGTATAACAAGCGATTTTCTTTCGTATCAGCACGCAAACCTTAACCATAGCGTAACTTTTGATTTATCCGTAAGGCTTGAGCAATAACATTCCTCTCAATAGGGTTCCCTAATCCATACTGAGTTGCTAAGGCTACTATGCTCGGTCCTTGACTGCCTCTGCTGATGTGAATGGAACCAGGTGTTGGACGGTCTTCTCTGATGCAATCTCTTAGATTATACAATTGCGTTCTGGCGTAAGCGGTGGCGTGAGGATACTTATCAGCAATGTCCTGTGACATGCCGTAGGGGGAGCATGATATACAATTTACAGAGTAGACAATGCAGCACTCTCGATTGTTAAACTCCTCATCCGTCATGTATCCCTGATGAATTTCTACAGAGTTCATTTTGGCTATGGAGATCTTTTTCCCAATGCGATATATATGAAACACAGGGATGTGGTGAGCGGGCAGTAATGAATTAGTGTGATCTACCCACCTCTTTTATCCTCATTGGGGCGTGTGTGGCACGCGCGCATGCTCTCAGGATAGTTTCCAGTTAGTGATTAACCTCACTCTGTAGCTATGTATTTTTAATTTTATTTATTTATATAATAAATATATTATTATTATTATTTAATTAACGTGGATTATAGTCCATTCTAGCAGTAAGATAGGTGTAATGCTATAATTTCAACAATGAGGTTTTATATTGACTTTGCACCACGCTAGGATTTTTCTAAGTTGAGGAGAGCTTGGTATATTCCTTCACATCTCGTTCACTATAGAAATTAGTCTAAGGCCGTGCTGTGTATATAACATATTTATCTCCGACAAACTACTCTCCCTGGGCGAGTGTTTATAGTGTGTGTAAACTTCAATCCACTACTGGATAGATCAGATTAGATTTTTTTCACATCAACGCAAAGCTGACTATTTCATCTTTCCTACCAGCTCTGCTTAAACTAGTTGAGTTTACCTTTAAGCTAATACATAGATCTCTCAATGAATAGTAGCGAAATGTGCCACCCCTTTCTCGAGGATAATAGGTCCGGCCTTTACCACAATTTTGAGTGTTCGACCAACATGGACGTCTTTCGCATCAAAACATTCCGCAGCATGGAACGATTGCGTTGTGAGCAGATGAGGCTAGACACTTTTGTGGGATGGCGTCTTGACTGGCTTTTTGCCCCAGGATTTAGCGAGTGATGGATTCTACTTCACCAAATCCGTGGACTACTGCATATGCAGTTTCTGCTATGCTTTAATAGGTGGATGGGTGGAGGGGGAGGACACCCCTTGCAGTCGACATGTAGTTGCAGCACCACACTGTCCTTTCATCGGTGGTAAACGCACTGAAAATGTTAGCATTGCGCTAAGCAACACTGTCTACGCCTACGGATTGAATTTCACCTATTCCGTCCTGCAACTGGAAAGCGTGGGAAATTCAACTAACAATTGTAAGTACCCAACACAATTATGTGTTATCTCTTAGTCACTGTGAATAACGTTTGGTTGTATAGTCATTGTGAATAGCCTGATAATAAGATTGTGGTTTGTGGTTGTGTGTGTGTGTGTGTGTGTGTGGTGTTGTGTGTGTGTGTGTTTTTGAACACAGTTATCTTTCATGTTGCCTTTATAGGTGTGGCGAGCGTATATATATATATCTATTATATATATTATATATATATATATATATATATATATATATATATATATATAATATATATATTTGGTAGCAGTCTTTCCTGTAGACATTGTTATTAAATATGACCGAAAAAGTAAATTAATAATTCTAACACGAATTTTCTCAATTTTCCTTATGTTTCTTTTTACTGATGACGGTAATTAAAAATCATTCTCCAAATTCATTCTTTATTTCTAGTCTAGACTAGAATAAAGAATGAATTTGGAGAATTGATTTTTAATTTACCGTCATCATTAAAAAGAAACATAGGAAAATGGAAAATTCGTGTTAGAATTATTAATCTTACTTTTTCGTCATATTAATAACATATGTCTACAGGGACTAGAAATAAAGAATGAATTTGGAGAATTGATTTTTAATTACCGTCATCAGTAAAAAGAAACATAAGGAAAATTGACAAAATTCGTGTTAGAATTATTAATCTTACTTTTTCGGTCATATTTAATTACATATATATATATTATTAATATCTATATATATATATATATATATATATATATATATATATATATATATACTATATATATATATATATATATATATATATTATAGAAAGGGGTACCACCTCTGGTGCAAGGTAGGGACCCATAGCCTCGGAGAAGAAAATAAAGAGTACTCAGAGAAGACCTTGTGGATCCTCACTGAACCTTTGATATTTTCTTCTCCTACCACCCCTATTCTTTTGGTATGTGTGTATATTTTTATCTAACTTATTTGAAAATGTCATTACACAAAAAAGTTACAATATTGATTACATGCATATATATATAATATATATATATATATATTATATATATATACATATATATATATATATATATATATATATATATAATATATATATATATAAATATATATATATTATTTATTATTATTATTTGTTTTAATAATTGTAGCTGCTGTGGAATGGAGCGGAGAAAACTCAGGAATTCTAAGCAGTCCCTATTCCGCCTTGGGCACCCGCCTGGATCATCGGGCCCTAAGTATTGGTGTGTGCTCGCGCCTTGCCTCCCTATCTCCACCGAGCACCGGTGTATTTGCGGCCAGGCACGGGCAGACCAATACGGCAGCCATGGTCTCATCTGTCGTAAGACACAGGGAAAGATTGCCAGACACGAGCAGTCAATGACATCATCAAGAGAGTTTGGCTACAGCTGGGTGTCCAGCACAAAGGGAACCCCAGTTGTGCAGACCTGACAACAGCCGAAACGCCCAGATAGAGTCACCCTGCAGCATGGAGGGAAGGTAACCAGGTCGTATGGGATTACACCTGTGCATCTACATTGGCTGATACCTATTTACGTTACAGCTCAGCGGAGGGAGGTGGGGCAGCCACCTTCAGGGAGACCCAGAAAATCCACAAGTATGAGACCTAGAACGTTGTTACAGGTTTGTGCCGATAGGCTCAGAGACTCTGGGCGCCTGGGTTAAATGTGCACTCAAGTTTTTAAAGGAGGTTGTTGAGGAACTCATTGGGAAAACTAGAGACCCACGAGCAGCCAGTTTCCTGTTCCAGCGCCTCAGTGTCGCAGTGCAGAGGGAAATGTGTGCTGTATCCTGGGTACGCACCCAACCTCCGAGGAGCTGGACGAGGTCTTCGAACGCTGATTGTTTATTTGTTATATATTTATGTGTGTGTGTGTGTTCTCTGTAAACTGTAGCATTGCAATAAAATAAAACAAAATATACAAAAAAAATCATAGGGTGGTAGGAGAAGAAAAGAATTAAGTATTCAGTGAGAATCCACAAGATCTTCTCTGAACTGCTCTTTGTTTTCTTCTTCGAGGATGTGGGTCCCTGCAATTGCACCAGAGGTGGTACCCCTAAAATATATATATATATATTATATATATATATATAATATATATATATATATATATATATATATATTATATGCAAACAAGCCTAAATGGTCCCCAGGACTAGATACAACTGAAACTCACACCCCAGCAACTGGTATGTACAGGACGCCTTAAACCACTTGACCATCACGACCGGACATAAGGAAGTGATAGCCGAGAGGCCCCTTATTTGAACCACTCCCCCCCCGGCCCTCCGGTAAATGGGTAAACCCTTGGCATAAGCCATTTTATCAAATCACCTCATTTTTTTTTGGTGGCAACACCGTGAGGAAACAAAGTGCAAACAAGCCTGAAATGGTCCCCAACGACAGAATTAACACTGAAAAATCCACACCCCAGAAGGACTTGGTCGACCCATACTCCCAGGGAGGCAAGCCAACTGGTTAATGTTCAACAGGGACGCACCTTAAAAACACTTGGAACCATTCAACGAACCCGAACATAAGGAAGTGAGAGCCCCGAGGCCTAAATATGAACCAACGTCCCGCCGGCCACTCGGATGGTAATCTTGGGCATAGCCATTTTATCAAAAATCCATAATTTTTTTGGGGCCAACACGTAAGGCTAAAAACACCAACAATAAGCCTAAGGGTCCCCCCCAGGACGAGATTAACAACTGAAACTACACACCCCAGAAGTGACCTCGAACCATAAACTCCCCCCCCCAGGACAAAAGCACTGGTATTTACATGGGACCCTTAAACGCACTTTGAACTCAAGAACCGTACCCTGACCATCTAATGGTGAAGATGATAAGCCAAGGCTATAAGAAGAACCGACTTCCCCCCCGGCAACTCGGAAGGGTAAATCATTGGGGCATAAGCATTTAGAAAATCAATCAAAAAAAACCTCATTTTTTGGGCAACAAACGTGGAGGGACAACAAAATGCAAACGCCTGAAAAAGGGTCCCCCCAGACCTAGATACACTGAAAACTTCACACCCCAAGTGACCCAAATTGAACCACTCCCAGAACCATACCCAGGAGCTAACCACTGGTATGGTTAACGGAAACAGGGGACGGGCCTTAAAACCACTTGAAACCATACACACGACGACATAAGGAAGCTGATAAGCGTAAAGCCTAATAATGAACCACTCCCCGTCCGGCCCTACTCCGATGGTTAATTCTTTCCGGCAAATGATCATTTTTAATCAAGATACTATATATATATAATATTATATATATACTACATAATATTCTATATATATATAATATTAGAATATATTATAGATATTATTATTAAACATTATATATATAATATATATAATTATATGTAGTAATTATATCTCAGCCTCTCCTATTCATCTTCTACTACTCCTCTCCATCTTCTATTATCTCTTATCTCTCCTGCTCTATCGCTTCGATTATCTCTATTACTCGTCTCCATAGTAAATCTAAGGTTTACTAATGCCGCCACAAGTACAGATTACCTACTTCTATCTCATCCTACCCCGACATGTTTTCTCAACTTTTCCTCTTTCTGTTTTTGTTTTTATCACTGATGAACTGGAAATGGAACAAACTAAATTCAATGTGGTAACCTACGGGGACACTACAGCCGAATTGGAAAACCAAAGGTCACACAGATTTTTGTGAATTGAACTGGTGAAGCCCAAGAAATCCGGGTAACTCGCCAACCCTGCCAAAGCATGATTGGGGGGAAGACATATACCCCTGCATAAGTGGGGTATGGAACTGTCAGAACGTTCATCAGAAAAGGCGCCCTGGAAACCCACCTGTTCCCCTGGGCCCCAATTTAATTTCAAGCCAGCCAGAAACATTTTAAAACCCCCACCAAAACCCCCAGACCCCGGGGAAAAAAAAAACCCTGCCAAAAAAAACGAACTCAACGTCTTACTGACTCCTTATGTTCCCTTGCGCCTTCAGCCCCCGAAATTCCCCCGAGGAATTTTGGTTTTGAGCTTACTGGCGGGGACACGGGCTACAGGGGATTTAGAAGCCTTCGTTGGGAACTAGAAGTTCAGCTGTTACCTAACGGTACCTTGTGGGAGTGACAACCTTGGAGATCGAATATGGATACCGAGTTGTAGCGAGCCCCGCCCTGTGTATCCCCTTGACAGGTGCCGAAATAAATATCCATGAGGAAAAACTGTATCTGCCACTTTTTTGACTGCTACAGAGCCCGCTGAGCCGCATGGCATAGGGCTACGATGTGAATAAGCAACATTTAAAATATGGGGTTCCTGCCGAATGGGTGATTTTTCCCCTAGGCGGCCCCCTTTTCAAAACTTTACATTGGTAAACATAATCGAAAATTGACTAGTTCGGATCTTTGAACTTTGAAAACCGCCCTATCTGCAGTTGTTTGACCGACATTTTTTTAACATAAGCCTGTAACTTCCAGCATCTTGCAAGGAGGCTGTGTGTAGGGCGTTTGAGCGATCTGTGTGGTTTTTTTCCTTTTTAGTGAAGATAGACTGTAAGAGAAGGGGGCTGATATACTCTCCATGGCCTTCCTACAATCACATAGAAGCCGGTCCCTGCCTTTCATTCCACAAGTGTGTGACCCGCAACGCCTTTCCACTAGCTTTCACCGTATCACTCCCGAATCACTAGTATCAACACCTAGGTGTAAATCCTCCACTCAAGATGCAAGACAGGTCACCCCCACAGAGACGGTAACAAGAGACGTTGCGGTTCTTTTTAACTGCTTCACTTCAACCGTGGCGCTCGCTCCTCACACATCAGCCTCAACACACATTAGCCACGTCGACGCGACCCTTGTGTCTGTATCAAGCTGGTGAATAACATGTCCAATCGGCCTTGTTCTCGATATCAGCTGGTGCTCCTTCCACGTACATTTTTGTTATAAGCTAACACATCAACAGATACGGAATAAACAAGAAAAACGCAAAGGCAAACCGTCTGGTAGAAAAAACGATACTCACCCGAGCCTAACACAATGTAAACCCCGAATTAACGTGCTTAGTTGACAGGGAAAACCGCGCATAGCCACCAGCTGCCTAACATAACGGTACAGCGACATATGGGGCCTGGCCAAGAGAGTGTTTTTTAATAATACCCACAAATGTTTTATCGCCTTACAAGAATCAATAAAGCAATAGTGTGTGTACATCTTTCAAACTAAGTGGTACGCACAGACCAAAAATGTAGCCAGCCTATAAGAAAACTCTCATAAACCGGAGCAAGAAACGCCCAACAAGAATCACACGTCCTATGCTTTCTATTGTCACTGTCAACCGTTTTGCACCCTTGTCGTAATGGCTCACGGTTGGGGGACGGTAGCCCCCAAAAAAACTCAGTACATTACGCAAGCAATCACTAACAACATCAAACAATCCTCACTTTCACACACGGTTTTTCACCGCGATTGCATAGCTCCAACGGCCCTAATTCTCCTATCTACCCCAACAACGGGAGGGGAGTAAAAGCACATCCATCCCTGTGTGCTTATGCCATCGTTTTCTTAACCCTTCGGGAAGAGATGTTTTTGTGTTTTGTCCCCTTGCCTTCTATTAACTGATTCTTTTTGGCGGGCTTCTCATCCCTCTCCAGTTTACTTTAATCGGACAGGACGATCCCCTACATTACTGTCCCTCGTCTTGCGGTTTATGTCCCCCCTGCTCCTGTCCGGGTCACAGTCTTTTTTTTATTAGGGAAAGGCTGCTAATTGTTTTTTGCTGTTTTTATAGTTAATCTGCTAGTCTTCTTTTCTAATTCTCTCTTTTTTCCTGTTAGGGTGTTTTTATTTCTCTTTTTTTTCGTTCACAATAGCTTTTCTAAGGCCCCCCCCCTTTTTTTTTTTTTCCCGTTCTCCCGTCGTTCGGGCCGCCGTTTTTTTTGGGGTATGAGGCGTGGAGAAAGAATTGCCTGTAATTTCCTTAATTGGGTTGGTATATGGTTTTCTTTTCTTTTGTGTTAGTGCTGGGTTTGCGCTTAGAGTCGTACTTGCCAACTTAAATGCGGTTTAATTTCCCTTCTGAGGAAAAGTGGAAAGAAAATAAGGTGGGGCGAAGGTGTGCTCTTATAGAGTAAAGGACAGAACAGAAAGGATTGCCGCGAAGTGGCGTATTTGCCTCACATGCGGAATGATCGGCGGGGGGACGAGAAGCAAGGGTACTAGCCGTGATCAAACACTAAAACATGTACCGTACGGGTGGGGTGAACCTCGGGGGTACCGAATAGTTGGTGGGGCAATCATAGGTCCAGCGCCGGATGTTTGGTTTTCCGGAGTGGGAACCCACGGCTAATGTGGAAAATACGCTGCCTCGACCCTTTTCCATGACTGTGTTTACAGCCGAAAAAAGGGCAATAGTCGAATATTGCCAGTGCGGACAGGCCGCCTCGCGAAGGGAAACGTAACAAGAAATCTCCGGCGTCAAGGACATAGCTCTGGACAGACTCCGTCCACGATGCCCTGAACAAATCCAAATCATGTACCACTTTCTTGTGTGTTCAAAATACTCTGGCAACCAGACCCGGAGGGCAGATGCAGGCCGGTTGCAAGGGGAAGGACCCGACTTGAAGACCGGTTGTCCTCGGCGCTATAACAACTGTAGCAAGTTCTTTGCCAAACGGAACCAGCCAGACCGACCAGGACCCCGGCGGACGACCCATCTACTTCCTATATACACTGTGAGGCCCCATCCGGGGTCACGAAGGGTGCCCACGCACATACCGTTAGTACAACTGGATAGTTCACTGCTCTAATCCTCAACATCTTTGTCCATGGCATTTCAGCGAAGTACAACACAGGCCCCCCGGGGTCTCTAGACACTCATGGCCCACCAAACGAAACGCACAATCCCGAGTTCAACACTACCCAGGTACGTGTTGTGAACAGTGGGATGTTCTACCTCCACGAGGCCCTTTCTTTCAAAGACTATTCACCTGACCATCACTTCCCCCACATCCCCCCCCGCAGGAGTCCACAAACCAAATCCCTCTCGGGAGAGGCTCAGCGCGAACATTGCCACCACCACGGGAACCAATAAGGGAGTCTAGACAAGGCCCTTTGAGTCCGTTCGCCCATTTCTATTACGTGGTTTGGACTATACTGGCCGATTAGTATTGTCCCCGGAGTGGGGGGGTGTGGTATTCAGGATACAAACCGTCTTTACGATTTCACCCATACAACACGCAGTCCAGGTTTTTATATTTTCCCAATAATCTTTGCAGGTGATCCCGAGCTTGTCCCGTGGCATTGCACATTTGCGTTTGTTCTTTTTTGGTTCCAGCAATACCAGCTGGTGGAACTTGGTTTGTGGTTGCATGGGAGCGCTTTAAATGGTGCCCGTGGCGGTTACAATAAGGTAGACATTTCTTTTGTGTATGATCCAGTGACAGGCATCCAGGAACAACCCACAGAAAGGGAGTGAAATAACAGATGTACAATGTCGCCGTAGAGAGGAGAACGAGAAGCGGAACCGGGGTCTTTGGGCGGGTGGGCGTTTCGGGGCCAAAGTGAGAAGAAGATACATAGATTGAGAAGTAAAATATATATAGGGGGAAAAAAAAGGTTGAATGTTATAAATAAGATGATTGAAAGTGGTAGTCCAAAGGAGAGAGAAGAGAGATAGAATATATATATTAAAAGTATAAAGTAGGTTATAAGTGATGAGAGTATGTATTAAATATAATTAAGTTATATGAGTATACATCAAGATTAGTCTGTATAGATATTCTATATCTATATTATATCTTTATAAATCTGAAATAAATGCTATGCCAAGATTACCATCCAAGTCGCGGCGGAAGTGGTTTCATAATAGGCTTTCAGCTATATCATCCTATCTCCCTGTCTCCGCTGGATGGTCCAAGTGGGTTTTTGTTTTGTTTTACGCTTGAACCTCAACCATTGCGTTTTTGCTTCGAGTATGGGGTTCGACGCACTTCTTGGTGGTGCGAGTGCGTTTCCAGTTTGTCCTCCTCCAGCCTACGCTGGGGACCATTGCAGCAGTCGCTTGGTTTTTGCTTTTATTTGTGTCCCCTCAACACGTGTGTTTGCCCGTGCCCCAAAAACATGAGGGTGGTAAGCTGCTAATTATAGTGATGCCTTATGCAACCAGATTATACATCCGATTGCCTTGTGGCCCGCGGGGGAATGGTTTCAAGAGACACTCCACCGTTTGGGGCTATCACGTCCATGTCCTCCCGTGATGAGTTTCCTAGTTCGGGGGTGGACGAGGATCGGCCCTTGTGGAATACCAGGTTTTGGCTGCGCCTCCCTTGGGGAAGTAATGGTTTTCGAGTCACTTCCTGGGGTGTGAAGTTTTGCAGTTTGTTAGTTTGTATCTAGTCTTGCGGGTACACATTCATTGCCACCCGCGGATTCAATTTGGCAAGGGGTGTTTGTCTACCTGTTTGGGTCCCCCAAAAATGAGGTATTTGAAAATGCTATGCCCAGATAATCCAATCCGCCGTGCCGTGCTGAGGGGCCATTGGGGATCATTATAGCCATTCGCGGCATCGCAACTGTACACTTAATGTATTTGTCGGCGCGGAAGGTAGTGGGGGTTTTGAGTCTACCCCCCTTAAACCATTCTTGGTTTTTTCACCTGGCGGGGAGTAAAACAGCGGGGATGTCGTGCCCATCCTAGTTCTAGGGTGTGGAAGTTGTGTCGTTTGTCATCATGTGAGGTTGCGGGTGGACCCAGACGCGAGCGTGTGTGTGTCAGTGTGGGGGGGGGGCCCACTGGGGAGGCAAAAGACCTGGCGAAAAAAATAAGACGTCTCCATGCAAAACGCTAAAAAAGTCAGAGTGGTAATTTCGTCGCAAAAAGGGCTAGCGCCCACAAGGGATAACAAAAAGCCTATGCCCGATGACGCGGTGGAAAAGATTGGCGGGGGAGGGGTGTAAGAATTGTGCGACTCCGCTCCCCAGTCACTCCACTAAATTTCCGGTGCGGCAGACAGCAAGGGTAAAGTGGAAAGGCGGCCCGGCTGGGATTCACCAGTATGCACGAGGGGTTGAGGTTCATGGGTGGTATTCTGATGTGGCCGGCAGCGGGGACCAAGGAGAATGCTGCTGGGTGGGAGAGAGAGAGGACGAAAGAAGATAAAGAGAGGAGGAGAATTTTATAATGAATAGAGTTATAATAATTATTTAGTAATGTTGAGAAGGGGGAAAGCCTTTGTCATATGAACCTTCTGTCAGCGGCAAATTTGGCCACGGGGACCCCACTACCGCGAGAAAAACAATGGTCAACACAACGATTCTAAGGACAAAGAATGCCTTTGGTGGTGATCTCGTCCTTTCACTTGACCTAAGTGGCTGGGTGGGCGGGCGCCTGATCAACTCCTTCCGCGGATCTCCCGATGTTATGTGTGGGGGGTGGGTAGATGGGGGGGAGGGGGATGGAAGGCGGGGGGAGGTACAGAAACAACCACATATCCCCAAAGGAAACATAATATTGGGTAGAAGCAAAGAGTTGAAACAAATCAGTCGGGGTTCGAAGACCCTTTGCCGTCCACCCTTCCTTCGAGGTTTGGTTCGGGTACCCAGGTCTGGGACGAGAATAAAATACCAAGCCCCCCAAAAACAATAAACAAACATAGTTTTTTTTTTTTTTTTGTTTCCCTTCCTCTATTTTTTTTACTCTTTTCCCCTCTGCCACTGTCGACATATGCTAGTGCCGGCTGGAACAGGAACTGGTTGCTCGTGGGTCTCTAGTTTTTCCCAATGAGTTGTTCCCCCCCCCTCACTCAAACCTCCCTTTTAAAAACTTAGTGGCACAATTTTACCCTCATGCCGCTCCAGAGCCCTCTTGAGCCCATCCATACAGCCACACCTGTAAGAAACTGTTTTCTCTAGCGCTCAGCGTAGTTACTTTTGTGGGATTTATTCTGGTGTCTCCCTTGAAGTTGTCTTTGGCACCACCTCCCTCCGCTTAGCTGCAACGTAAATAGGTATCACCCAATGTACATGCACAGGTGTAATCCCATTACGGTATACACCTGTTTAGTTGTCTTGATTTTTACCTCTCCCATCCCAATGCCTGGCGGTACTTCAATCATCGGCTGTGCCGTGTGTTTCGACTTTTAGAGTTTCATGATTTCCAACACTGCCGCCACAAAAACTGGTGTCCCTTTTTGCGGGGCGGGAACTCCATTCGCCTATCCCAACCTTGTACCAAAATTTCTCGTTGAATAAGACAATGTCAGTGACTAGCCCTCTGTGTCCCTGGCAATATTTTTCCCTTTCTTACACCAGAATGAACCCCAAATGGCTGCCGTATGTGTCTGCCCGTGCCTTGCCGCCAAAATACACCGGTGCCCTCGGTGGGATAGGGAGCAAGGGCGCAAGGGCACAATACTTATGCCGCGATGAATTGCCCACAACGGCCGGTGCCCAAGGCTAATTAGGGACTTTAAAACCTTAGAATCCACTAGTTTTACCTTCTCGCCTCAATTTTCCACAGCAGCTACAATCTTTAATCTAACACTCAAGACATCATAAATAAATATATAGATATATGTATAGATAAATTTAGTAATATCATACGTCTTATTCATTTAGATATCTAATATGCCGTTTAAGTATATATATAATACTTAAATTATCTTATAAATTAATTTATATATAGTAATCAAATGTATCAAAACCGTTCGGTAAATTTTTTTGTTGTAATGATCATTGTTTTTAGTCAAAATAAACAGGTTAAAATAAAAAGACACACAATACAGAAAACCTAACTCAAAAGAAAAAGTGTGTTGGTTTAGTGCTCAAACTATAAAAGTGGTTGTCAGTTGGAGCTCCAAAGGTTCTGTCCGCTGGTACCTCTGTCGATGGGCTTTCTTCCACGACTGGGGTTTGTCCCCTACACCTTTCACCAGAAGGGGTACCTCACGTCACTGGTTATACTATATATATTTAGTATATAAATATAATTATTAACTAATATTATATATTATACATTATTAATATAATTTTATTTATTATATACAAAGAATAGAGGATATAGAATATTTGTAATATATCTATATATGTAAATTAAATTGTACCGAAAAAGGTAAGATCATAATTTCTAACACACCCGAATTTTTCGCCAATTTTCCCCTTAATTGTTTTCTTTTTAACTTAAACATGACCGTAAATTAAAAATCAATTGCCTTCCTCCTAAAATTTCATGTTCTTTTTTTCTAGTCCCCCCCTGTATATATATATGTTAATTAAATATGACCGAAAAAATTTAATAATATATTCTACCTAATTTTCTCAATTTTCCTTTGTTTTTGTTTTTTTTAGCTTTTTTTTTTTTTTCCCTTGTTTTTTCTTTATCGTACTTTTTATCCCCCCCCCCTTTTTTTTTTTTTACTGATGACGGGTAATGAAAATCAAATCTCTCCCAAAAATTCATTCTCTTAAGTTCTCGTTCTAACTCGACAAATAAAGAATTGGAATTTGGCTTAATTGATTCTTTTAATCTACCTTTCATCATTAAAAAAAGTACTGCATAAGGAAATTGAAATTCGGGTCTTTAGAATTATTACTATCTTTATCTCCGTTACATTATTTAATTAAAAATATTGTACTAACAGAACAGACTGATACAAAAGTAGTATTTATATATATTATAAATAAAGATATATATAAGATAGTCATGATTCAGATAGATGAACTAGTAATATACTATAGAGATAATAATAATATAACGTTCAGACAACATCCTATATTAAAGGCCCAAACATAAATAAGACTTGTAGATTCAACACCCACACACAACCGAACAACAACTACACAAAAAGACACACACACAACACACCACACAAAACTAAAAGGCCGTGTAGCAGGCTAGTTGCCATAGGTACGAGAAACCAAACGTTAATCACAGGTGACAAATAGAAACCACATAATTGTGGTGGGGTGACTTAATTGAAATTAATTTTAATTTCCCACGCCGTTTCCCCGAGTTGCAGGCGGCATAGGTGAAATTCATTACCGGGGGACCCGGAAACATGCGAGTGGGGATGGAGCGCCAGGCGACACAAGTGGGTTGGCAGGGGCATGTAACACCGAGGAAGACTTGTTTGGGGTTGCTGCCAAACGACAAAGGGCCGGACTCAAGCGGGGGGGCCGCCCCCGCCACCGGGCCACACTATTAAGCATGAAGCAGAAAAAACTGCATATGCCAAGGGTAGGCACGCAAGAGGGGGGGAAAGAACAGAGCCCAGCACGACCTCGCCGGTCAACCTGGGGCAAAAGTCTCTCTGTCAGACGCCATACCACAAAAGTGTCCAGCCCTCACTCCTCACCAGTGCCATATGACGCAATGTTCCAGTCTGCGGGAATGTCTTTTTTGATGGACCAAAGAAACCGGGTTCCAATGCTGGTCTCAAACAACCTCCAAATTTGGGATTAAAAGCCGGAACATATTTTATCCGATAAAGGCGTGGGGCACAATTTACCGCTAACAGTCATGGAGAGGAGCTTGGATTTACAAGAACTTCTCAATAAACTCAACTAGTGTCTATTACTTTAGTGTCTACAATCTGGGTTAGAAAAAAGAATGAATTAGTCCTCACACTGTTGCGATATTGAGAGACTGTGATAAAATAATCTATCCTGTCTATCACAGTGTGGTCATATATATATGAACAAAATAAAAAAAGGGGTTTGAGTACCACTTATCATAACCATTCACGGTCACGCAGGGAATTAGTTTTTGTCGGAGATATTATGTTTTTTAATAATTACCCAGCCTACGGCCCCTTATGGACTAATTTCCACTTATATCTGAAACTGAAAAATGTAAAGGAATTAACCAAGCTCGCCTCTAACTTAAAAAGCCCTAGCGCTGGTGGCAAACGTTCAATCTAAAACCTCATGTTGATAAATATAATGAAGCGTAAACCCTATATATTACTTAGCCTAGAAGGCTACTATACACACGTGTAATTAAAGAAATACTAATATAATACAATATTAATATAGAAAGAAAATTAAAAATTAAAAGTAGTACAAAGAGAGGGGTTTAATCAATGACGGGAAAGCTGACATGAGAGCAATTCGCGGCGTGCCACCACATCACCGCCCCAAGAGGAAAAAAGGGTGGTAAATCACACTAATTTCATTAACCCCCGCCTACTCACGCCATGTTGTCTATAGATATGCTGGAAAAAGTATCCACACAATATCCAAGAAATAATCACTGTATGAAAAATTTACAATCAGGGAATACATGACACCGGCAAAAAAATGGGGTTTTAACAACTAGAGAAGTGCTTGCTGGTACTACCGACTGTAAAAAATGGAAATCAGCTCCCGCCACTACGGCATTTTCCACAGGCACTTTGCTCTAGAAAAAAATAGAAATCTAATTATCCCCGTTCCCCCACGAACACAGGGCATCAGACCCCATAACCAGGCATCGCCAGACAGCAATTCTGGAAGATCAAGAGATGCCATCGAGAAGTACCGTTACACCAACATGCCTGCGCGCCATTCAAAATCAAATACATACCACAAAGTCAAGGGAACCCAGCGTGCCTCCGTACTCAACATCATACTATGGGATTTGGTCGAACCCTATTTTGGGAAGAGCCCAATAGTATTGCTCAAGTCCTTGACGACACATAAGACTGACCTTGTGTGAACAAGGTTTCGCGTGCTGATTACGAAACGAAACCGCTTCATTTGCATACTCTGGGCGAATCCTTGTAAAAAGACTAATATGTAAAATAGAGTGAAGATACTACGCCAGATCAAGGAAATATCTCCCCTTGGGGGTGGTAAGTAAAAAATTCAAGGCGTACGGTTGTGAAAGAGCGGTGTGGAAAAGTTGCTTTTTTTTTTTTTTTTTTTTTTAAAAAAACCTCCCCCATTTTTCAAAATAAAATGCCGGTGAGTTTTAAAACCCTTATACTTCCAAAGTGTTTGTAGCAGCCTGTCCCAGGGAAACGGACGAAACAAAACAGGAAAACACACTCCCTTTCGCACAAACGTTTAAAGGGGCTGGACCCTGCACTCCTCCGCCTCTCCGAACTCATTTCCTTTCCTCTACTCTAACTATCAGACAAAACATTGTGAACAAACTTTAAGGCGACCTTTTCACTTTTTTTCGGAGTTTCCTCTCCACTTGCATCTCCTTACTACTATGGAGCGGCAATAGCGTGAACATGATCGGCATGGGAGTGGTTTGAAGAATTTAATGGGGACTCGTTTTTTCCCATGCTCGCATTCCACGGAGCCAAAACTACCCTACACACAAAATCGTGCCAAGAGAAAGAGACGCGAGTCCATCGCCTGGAGAAGACTGTCCTAAGGTGAACCTCATCAATTTCACATCGATATTGTGCGACCCTCAATCTACCTCGCTCATTGGATTTATAACAACTCACCGCCAAATTTCAGGAGGAAATGTCATGCGAGATCTGGGAGAAAGGTTAATCCTTATACACGGACCTACATCGCGCGATTCAATACATTAATTAATTAATGTATTGGTGAACTGGACCCGCATCAAAGTATGAGGGAACCGTTTTCTCCCCTTTTTCTCCTTTCCTGCTCCCTCAACAGGGGAACGACCCCACAATTTAAATAGTCTATTGTACCCGGTAAGGCGCAGGGCCGCAATCGAAAATAACGCTTTGTTAAGCAAAAACATTCTATTAAACACTTTGAGGGAGGAAATACAAGATTTAATATGGAAGGACTTTCCAATGAATAACTAATCAAGAAGACGATTGATGTTTATTAATGCATTAATCAAATTTTAGCATGAAACTAACGCAATAATTACACATCAAGCGCTAAAATTCCCTTTATGTGTTGGGTAGATAGAAAGTGGGTTGCCCCCTTTTAAAATCCAGAAATGAGGCAGCTCTGAGGGGAGGTCAATGTTTAACACTCAGCTTCATCGGGCCTTCACTTAGCCATGGTGTTTAAAAAAATGGAAAACAACTCATAATAGTTGAAAAGAAAAATGGAAGACATTAAGGGTTTTATCTATTAGCAAGATAAAATGTAATGATCTATGTTAATGTAATCCCACGTATTGTCCTTACCAAAGAAATAAAAGTAATCTCTTTAGTTTTAGGCCCCATTTTTTATTGAATAAACAATTTCTGCCAAAGAATAAAATTGTAATGTTCTGTCCCCAGTGTGTTTGACATAAAAAAATATTAGAGAAAGATTAAAACTTTTTTGTTTTTTTCACCATATTACAAACTAGGACTGCAATTTTATTGATAAAGGTTGCCTATTTTTTTTGATCAAAGCGTCCCTTCGCAGAATAACGAAAATAGGCAATTCTGTCCACTTCGTTTATTTGATAAAACGTAAAAATTAAGATGAATAAATACCTATTTTTTCCCATCCCACTAATGCCTAACACCAGTCTCCGTTTTTTTTTTTCTCATCTAGAAATTTAAGGTGGTGGGACCTACTC
>WNGS01065513.1:0-10500 GCA_020271785.1 Procambarus virginalis
TCCCCCTACTTTTTTTCATCAACTCTCCACTGTTCTGCCGCCCATGTCTATGTGCGTAAATGGTACAGGGTTTGTTCCATTCATCTCCCCCCCCCCCACTGTCCCACTTTCTCTTCCTGATGTTAAACACCTCCTAGACTCCTTGCTGGAGCCTGTGCTCCTGCTGGTGAGTTCAATTGTCGACATGCCCTTTGGGGTGATGTGCTGACAAACACCCGGTGTCGCCTCCTTGAACCTTTCATCCTCTCTTCTTCCTGTTTCTTCTTCTGATTCTGGTGAGCCCACTCATTTGGACTCTCGGACTCCCTTTCCTGTCTCGATCTTTCTCTATGCTCGTCATCCCTTTACAGGATTTCGGGTGGCAGGTCCTTGATGTCTTCCAAGGCAGTGACCATTTTCCTATCCTTGTTACCTTTTTCTCTTTTCACCCTCGTCTCTCCTTCCTTAGGTGCGGTTTGCCGAGGCTGACTGGCGCCTCTTTACTCTCCGTGCTACTATTTCCGACCTCTCCGTTCTGCCTCTCCCTTGCGCCCTCCTTCTTTTTCATGACACTGTCTTTGACGATGCCCTCCATTCTATTCTTCACTCTTCCTCTCGGGGAACGCGGAACTGCGTTCCCTGGTGGAATGTGGACTGTGCTCGGGCTGTCCGCTGTAACCGTGCAGCCTGTAGAGGCATCACCGCTGGCAGACAGTCGGGTCTTTTCTTTTGTTTCGGAAGGCGAGTGCGGTGGCCTGTAGGACCATCCTTGCAGCTAAACGTGCATGCTGGATGTCTTATGTCTCCACCATTATGTCCGAAACTCCTCTGCCACTGGTCTGGAAGTGTGTCCGCAAGATAGCGAGTAAGTTCGTTCCTGATGTCTTGCTGGTCCTTCGCCTCGGTGGTGCTCTTGAGGCAGACCCGTTGCAGGTCGCGACAGAACTAGGTTACCACTTTTCATCAGTTAGTTCTGGTTCTCATCTTCCCCAATTCTTCCTTCTTCATAAGCCTGTTCTTGAATCTCGTCCTTTAGATTTCTGTACCCATCTTCGCCTTCCCTATAATGGTCCCTTCTCTCTCTGAGCTTTAGTCTGCCCTGGCCTTCTGCGGTTCTACGGCGACAGGCTCCGATGGCATTCATTATGAAATGCTTCGCCATCTCCCTCCGTGCATGTCTCGGTATTTACCGAGTCTGTAAGTCGTCGTCGGTCCCTGAGGACTGGCTCGATGCTGTTGTTCGGAAACCAGCGTCTCTCAGGTCATCCCCCAAGGACTTCCGCCCTTTTGCCCTCACGAGTTGTCTGCATGCTCATTCAACGTATAGTTAACGTTCGTTTGATGTGGTTCTTAGAACACTATCACCACCTCTGCGCTTCTCTATTTGGTTTTCGCAAGTGGCGCAGCACAACGGATGTCCTGGTGAATTTGGAGGTCTATATTCGTACTGCTTTTGCTGCGAAGACCTCCGTTGTTTCCGTCCTTTTTGACCTGGAAAAAAGCTTACGACACTACCTGACGGTATCATATTCTATCCCAACTTCATTCTTTTGGCCTTCGTGGGAATTTCCCTCTCTTCCTTCAAAGTTTCCTTTCTCGTCGTTCCTTTCGTGTGAGGCTTGGTACCACACTCTCTACCCCTTTTAGGCAGTATGAGGGTGTTTCCCAGGATAGTGTCTGAGCACTACTCTTTTTTTCTGGTTGCCCATGGCAACCATCATGATCATGGCTTCAAGTTCTCTGTGTCGAAGACTTGTGCTATAACTTTTACTGGGAAGCAGGCCATTCTTCGTCCCTCTTTGTCGCTTTATGGTCATCCCCTTGTGTACAGGGATTCCGCTAAGCTTTCGGGGTTAATCTTCGACACTCGTTTGTCATGGTCGCCCCATATCTCTTACCTCCGAGTTGAATGCTCTTAGGCCCTTAACTTACTTAAGGTTTTGTGCCATACTTCTTGGGGAGTGGAGAGGAGCACGCCCCTCTATTTGCACTCCTCTCTCGTTCTGTCTAAACTCGATTATGGTTGCCCTGCATACTCTTCTGCTTCTCCTTCTACTCTTCGCCGTCATGATGTTTTGCACCATACTGGGTTGCCTCTCGGCTCTGGTGCCTTTCGTTCGACTCCCACCCTCAGTTTGTATGTTGACACTGGATTCCTATCTCTCCAGGACCGCCGTGATTGCTACTGTCTTTGCTATCTTGCGTCGTCCTTAGAACATACTTCCTCTCACCTCTGTCGTGTTTTAACTTTTACCCCTCCTGTGCTTCCTGTTCCTCTTCATTGCCTCCCTCTTTCTGTCCGTCTATGTCGCTTACAGGATTCTCTTTCGGTTCGAATTACCAATGTTTCTCCTCGTATTATTCCTTGTCTCCGTGGAGAGTCCCCCTTCCAAAGTTTTGTGCATCATTGACCCGCATCACTAAAGCTTTTACCCCTCCTATGGTTCTGAAACGCCTTTTCCTTGAGCACTTTTCTTCGCACTCCCTCTTTCCATCTTCACCGATGGGTCTAAGTCTGCGAACGGTTTGGGCTACTCTGTTGTTTTTCCTGGCCGCACTTATGTGTCGCCTCCCTTCGGAGGCTAGCGTCTTCACAGCAGAACTTTATGCTATTCTCTATGCTCTGTCTCTTGCTTTCTTATTGTCAATCCTCCTTTGTGGTTGTAGTTGACTCTCGTAGTGCCCGCATGGCTCTAGGGTCATTTAATCCTGTCCATCTGGTGGTCAAGATTCAACATAGGCTGTTTCTTATTTTTAGTAAATTTAAATTGGTAGAGTTTTGCTGGGTTCCCAGCCATATTGGTGTTTCTTTAAATGAGGATGCGGATGCTGCTGCTAGAGAAGCTATCGGTTCTTGTCCCATCTCCCGTAAAGGTATTCCTTATTCCTTTTATCCTGTTCCTCCATCCTTGCCCGTTGGCAGGGTTGTTAGTCCTCTTTAGTTAGTAACAAGCTGAGTACTCTCAAATGTAGTGTCCTCGTGGCCTTCCTCCTACCACCGTAACCGGCGGTGGGAAACTGCTCTAGCAAGGTTGCGGATTGGCCATACGAATTTAACTCACGGTCACTTAATGGAGCGCCGCCCTGCTCCTTATTGTCCAAACTGCGATGTCCCTCTTACAGTTGTGCATATCCTTGTTGAATGTCCTAACTTCCAAGACGAGCATGTGTCTTGCTTTCCGACCATCCCCAGTGGTCACTTGTTCCTCGATAGAATTCTTGGTGAATCAGATATATTTGTTATCGTTCGCCTTGTGCGTTTCTGTTTTCGTATTGGCATTCTTTGTGATATTTAGCACCCTCTGATTATTGCGCACTTTGGTGGTACTACATAGCCTTCCCGGTTTGGTGCCTTCTTTAGATAATTGCTTACTTTCAAGCTTCGCCTTGTGCTTGACAAGGTACGGGCTCCATGCTGGGGCCGCATACTCTAGGATTGGTCTTACATATGTGGTATACAAGGTTCTGAATGATTCCTTACACAGGTTCCTGAAGGCAGTTTTGATGTTAGGCAGCCTCGCATACGCTGCAGATGATGTCATTTTGATGTGGGCTTCAGGAGACAGGGTTGGTGTGATATCAACTCCTAGATCCTTCTCTCTGTCAGTTTAATGAAGGACTTCATCTCCCATTCCGTATCCTCTGTCTGGCCTCTTGTTTCCACTGCCTAGTTTCATTACCTTACATTTACTTGGGTTGAACTTTAGTAGCCATTTGTTGGACCATTCATGCAGTCTGTCTTGGCCATCTTGTAGTCTTATATTGTCTTCCTCCGTCTTAATCTTCCTCATAATTTTTGCATCATCGGCAAACAATGAGAGGAATGATTCTATACCATTTGGAAGATCATTTGCATATATAAGAAACAGTATGGGTCTAAGGACTGAACCCTGCAGGACCCCACTGGTGACGCCTCGCCACTCTGAGACCTTACCCCGCACAGTGACTCGCTGCCTTCTGTTACTTAGGTACTCCCTTATCCAATGGAGTACCTTCCCTTTCACTCCTGCCTGCATTTCCAGCTTTCGCACTAGTCTCTGGTGTGGGACTGTGTCAAAGGCTTTCTGGCAATCCAAAAATATGCAGTCTGCCCACCCCTCTCTCTGACTCTTGTTGCCTGTTCGTAAAATTCAATTAATCCTGCGAGGCATGACTTGCCATCCATAAAACCATGTTGGTGTTGTAACACAAAGTTCCTTCACTCCAGATGGTCGACTAGCTTTTTTTACTCAATTTTATCCATTAGCTTGCATGGTATGCAAGTTAGGGACACTGGCCTGCAGTTCAGTGCCTCCTGTCTATCCCCCTTCTTGTATATAGGGACTACTTTTGCCACCTTCCAAATTTCTGGCAGTTCACCTTTTACCAGTGAATTGTTATACACCATGGAGAGTGGCAGGCACAGTGCTTCTGCCCCTTCCTTTAGTATCCTTCCTATGTATGTGTGTGTATGTGTATGTGTATGTGTGTGTGTGTGTGTATATATATATATATATATATATATATATATATATATATATATATATATATAATATATATATATATATATATATATATATATATATATATATATATATATATATATATATATATAACTGAAAACTCACACCCCAGAAGTGACTCGAACCCATACTCCCAGGAGCAACGCAACTGGTATGTACAGGGACGCCTTAAACCACTTGACCATCACGACCGGACAAAGGAAGTGATAGCCGAGGCTATATGAACCACTTCCCCGCCGGCACTCGGATGGTAATCTTGGGCATAGCATTTTATCAAATCACCTCATTTTTTGGGGCAACACGTGAGGAACACAAATGCAAACAAGATCTAGTCCTGGGGACCATTTTTGGGGCAACACGTGAGGAACACAAATGCAAACAAATCTAGTCCTGGGGACCATTCAGGCTTGTTTGCATATATATATATATATATATATATATATATATATATATATATATATATATATATATATATATATATATATATATATTATTAAATATGACCGAAAAAGTAAGATTAATAATTCTAACACGAATTTTCTCGATTTTCCTTATGTTTCTTTTTACTGGTGACGGTAAATGAAAAATCAATTCTCCAAAATTCATTTTTATTTCTAGTCTGACGCGACACTTGAGCGCGTTTCGTAAAACTTATTACATTTTCAAAGACTTTAGTTTATCCACACACAACTTATGACTGAACAGCATTGGCTCTTATACCTGCATACGGAACAATGGTATAGATTTGCAGAAGATGGGTAAAGATAGAACTGCAGAAGGTCTATTGGCCATATTCTTGAAGTTTCTATATTGGAGCGGAGCTCCAATAACCATCTCTCTATTTGGAGCGGAGCTCCAATATAGAAACATCAAGAAATAGGGTCAATGACCTTCTGCAGTTCTATCTTTACCCATCTTCTGCAAATCTATACCCATTGTTCCGTGTTCTGTGTTTTTGTTGAAAGTTTGTTTTTCAACCCCACTATTGTATTACATCACCTCCCAAATGCAGGTATAAGAGCCAATGCTGTTCCTAGTAGCCAGAACTCACTTTTTGGCCTACTGTGCAAGGCCAGATTTGCCTAGTAAGCCAAGTTTTCCTGAAATAATATATTTTCTCTATTTTTTTCTTATGAAATGATAAAGCTACCCATTTCCTTATGTATGAGGTCAATTTTTTTTATTGGAGTTAAAATTAACGTAGATATATGACCGAACCTAACCAACCCTATCTAACCTAACCTAACCTATCTTTATAGGTTAGGTTAGGTTAGGTAACCGAAAAAGTTAGGTTAGGTTAGGCTAGGTAGGTTAGGTAGTCGAAAAAACAATTAATTCAAGAAAACTTGGCCTATTAGGCAAATCGGGCCTTGCATAGTAGGCTGAGAAGTGCGTTCTGGCTGCTAGGTACGACATATATATATATATATATATATATATATATATATATATATATATATATATATATATATATATATATATATATATATATATATATATATATATATATATATATATATATATATATATATATATATATATATATATATATATATATATATATATATATATATTCTGTATTGTGTATTCTCTATCATCAAGTTTAAGAGAAAAACAACTAAGTACTACATAATCAAATCCTTGTAACCTACCTTACCTCCTAAATGTCAACATATGTCAGTTCAGTCATGCTGTTGATCTCGATTAATTTTAAGTCTTAGTTTTTAAGGTATTTCCCAGATCTTGCCAAAAACGCTGTGCGTATTAGTGGCTTAAGGCATAGTATATACTTAAAATCCAACATTCTACCCGTAACTCCCAACCACTCCCAATACCACAACCACTCCCAACATCAACACACCACTCCCAACACCAACACCCCGTGGGAAGTAGTGTAATTTATATCTATCCTTGAGCTGTAGTTGCCCCCAAACCCCAACCCGTGAGCGGAAGTGGACCCCATACCCATCTTGTGGGTGGTAGTGGACCCCATACCCATCTTGTGGGTGGTAGTGGACCCCATACCCATCTTGTGGGTAGTTGTGGACCCCATAACCATCTTGTAGGTGGTAGTGGACCCCATACCCATCTTGTGGGAGGTAGTGAACCCCAAACCCATCATGTAGGTGGTAGTGGACCCCATAGCCATCCTGTGGGTGGCAGTGGACCCCATACCCATCTTGTAGGTGGTAGTGGACACTGTACCCATCCTGTGGGTGGTAGTGGATCCCTATACCCATTTTGTGGGTGATATTTTTTTTTAGTATTATTATTTTCTACCACATACGTGGCCACATATTTATAATGCTAAACAGCATATACATTTTACATTGTATATACATTTTCTTCTGTCCTCCATGGACAGGGTTAGAGATGTGTTATAACATATACTTCAGGAGTTTATTGAACAATCAACCACAGAAGGTGATTCGGTGCTTTTAAAATCCTAAGCTAACCTACATACGTAAATACATAGATACACAGATTTACGTATGCCCTACATAAAGTGTTCGATGTGTCTTTTACATAGTGTCATTAATGTGCGTTTAAAAGGTGAAATGGAATTCTGATCAGTTTCCATATATACTTTATACACATACACACACCACACACACACACACACACCACACACACACACACACACCACACACACACACACACACACACACACACACACACACACACACACACACACACACACACACAACACACACACACACACACACACAGTGGTGATTGTGATCAGTGATACAGTAAATTAGTGAACCGCAACACAACGATACAGTGACTGACTCCAGAGTTTTGTGTAGATAGAAGAACACCTTAGTGAATCACCTAGTGGAAACCGACGACGGAGCATCATCATCGACCATATGTCATCACTCATCTAGTTGTGTGAACGGGAAACAATCTGGTAGGTACCCGCCTTTCTGGTCAATTAATCAGGTGTACAGTGTGAGGTAAAATAGTATCAATTCTTGTTCAGGATATTATATATCTTTAAAATCTCAGCGTGGCTCATTGGGTAGAAGTACCGCTTACGGGAACTAGGGACACACTCACGCACGCACGCACGCACACACGCACCCCACACCCACACACACGCGCCCCTGATTAACACATTTCGTGGAAAAAGGATAAAAAACCTCCCATAATCCTCCCTCACTCTACCTGCCGTAAGCTGACCTTACCTCACCTCTCAACCCCATCCCCAGGTACACACTCTCTCTCTCTCTCTCTCTCTCTCTCTTTGCTCTCTCTCGCTTGCTCTCTCTCTCTTGCTCTCTCTCGCTTGCTCTCTCTCTCTTGCTCTCTCTCGCTTGCTCTCTCTCTCCCTTGCTCTCTCTCTCTCTCTCTTGTTCGCTCTCTCTGGGTCTCTCCTGTTCTCTCTTTTGCTCTCTGCTCTCTCTCTCCCTTGCTACCTCTCTTGACAAGGGGCAAAATGGCAGGAGGCCGAAACAGGGTTATGGGAAGCAGCCAGGGCGAACAAACGCAGGAATTGCTACACCAAGTACTGGAGGAATTCAGGAGGGAGATGAATGAAATGAGGATTACAATTAACAACCTGCAAAGTGAGCTGACATCAGCAAGGGAGGAGATCAAATCTCTCACAGCGAAAAATAAAGAGACCGAGCATCAGATTATCATCCAAAGGGAAGGTGAGAATGGTACATTGGAAGGAAATGCCTCTGTACCTGACACATTTGCGGACATATTGAAAAAGAGCTCAGAAGCAATGGCCACAGTAAGGGAGGTAGCCATGCAAGCTGCTACCTCACAGGAAGCAGCAAGGTGCACCACTCAACTGTTGGAGAGAAAGAGATCAGTGGTAGTTGTAGGCATCAAAGAACAGGAAGGATCCAACAGGCAAGAATGGAATGGCAAGGATAGAGAGGCAGTACATGGGCTACTGAAGGGGTTACAGATGGAAGAGGCTGCACACAACATTGAGAAGGTTTTCAGGTTGGGCTGGTACAACAGGAACAGAACCGACTTGTAAAGGTGGTGTTTGCAAACGAAACCACGAAGGAGGATATTCTAGAAAGAAGAGTCGTCTCCAACATGTGGAGGGATACAAACAAGTATTCCTGCAGAGGGACAGGACGAAGAAGGAGAGAGCCAGGGCAGCAGAGGCAAGGAGGAAGCGCAGGGAGAGAGGAGCAAAACCAGGAATCACAGCCCCCAACACAGCAGTCCCAGAGACAAGAGGGGAACCCAAAACCAGCATCCCAGCAACACCAGAGGTGGGGGCAACACCACCAACCCCCTCTGCATAGAAACCCTTCCTTCCCCTCACCCTACCTGCCCCCACCCAACCCTCCCCCCCCCCCCCACCCCATTCTGACCCCGACATCCCATCCCCATTCCCATCATGTCCCCCCTCCCACCTTTCCCCTCCAGTCCCCCTTCCCCCTTCATCCCATACCCTCCCTATTCCTCCTCCCCCCTCACCCCGTATCCTCCATGCCCCCCTATCTCCTTACCCCACACCCTACCCGTTCCTCCTTCCCTTAAACCCCCCCCCCCCACCCCAAACCCCTCTGCGACCCTGCAAACCACCTCACAGATCCTCTCACCCACGAAACAGCTTCCCACCCAGTAGATACTCGCCAAGAAAGGGATATGTAAATGAACAGAAGAAGTGAGCTTCAGGCGATGTACACTAACATAGATGGGATTACAAATAAAACTAGTGAACTTGGAGAGTGGGCACTAGAAGAAAACCCAGACATAATAGCACTCACAGAAACAAAGCTAACGAAAATCATAACAAATGCAGTGTTCCACAGGGCTACTATGTAGTGAGGAAAGAGAGAGAAGGAGAGGAGGAGGTGGTGTGTGGCTTTGCTACTAAGAGAAGGTTGGAGTTTCGAAAGATGGTAATTCAGAACTGTGAAGGTTTCAGGGACTACATATCAGGCACCATTGCAACTGGAGGACAGAAAATTATAATAGTAGTTATATAACCCCCACCGAATGACAGAAGACCCAGACAGGAATATGATAGAAACAAAATGGCCACCATCAATATAATAGAGAGAGCAGCTTCTGTGGCTAGCAGGAAGGATCCAGACTTCTAATCATGGGAGACTTCAACCATGGGAAGATAGATTGGGGGAACAGAGACCCACACGGAGGCCCAGACACATGGAGAGCTAAGCTGCTGGATGTGGCAACAAGAAACTTTCTAAGTCAACACGTCAAGGGACCGACAAGAATGAGAGGAGGGGATGAACCAGCCTTGCTTGATTGATATTACCCTAAATGAGTCGGATATAAGGGAAGTTAAGTTGGAAGCCCCCTTGGGAATGAGTGATCATAGTGTATTGAGCTTTGAGTACCTGGTTGAGCTAGGAATTATCACCCCCAAAAAAGAACTGGGAACCAAAGGGCTGGCGTACCGAAAGGGAAACTATGAGGAGATGAATAAATCCTATGGGATATACATGGGACACAGAACTCGGAACCAAGTCCGTACAAGACATGATGGACTATGTCACCCAAAAATGTCAGGAGGCTGTAAGCAGGTTTGTCCCAGCCCAACAGGAAAAAACAGAGAAGCAAAGGAAGAATCCGTGGTTTAATAGGGAATGTATGAAAGCAAAGGAGCTGAACAAAAGGGCATGGAGGAACTTCGTAATAACAGAACACCAGAAATAGAGAGAGATACCAGAGAACCAGGAACGAGTATGTCAGTGTGAGAAGAGCAGCTGAGAAAAGGTATGAAAATGATATAGCTAACAAAGCCAAGACTGAACCAAAGCTACTACACAGTCACATCAGGAGGAAGACAACAGTGAAGGAACAGGTGATTAAACTTAGGGTGGCGAGGACAGACTCAGACCCAGAAGACAGTGAGCGCCACCGACGGGCCGTTCGACTTAGTGACTGAGAATATGGGAGTGCGCACGCTAGTTGGCCCAGAAGTGATCGACCCCACAGCTCTTGAACAGGGAGATATCTCTGTGTACGTGCGAGCCCCACCCGCCAAGCAGCGACTAGTGAGAGTGTGACAGTT
>WNGS01065519.1:0-10373 GCA_020271785.1 Procambarus virginalis
TATTCCTCCAAGCATCAGAGGTATACAAAGCCATCATGTCATTTCCACCAGGCTCAAGGGGGATACACTGGAGTACGACCTCAGCACCTAAGGAGATGACAAACCCAGTTCTCGGCGAAGTTGCCGAGACACTGCTGTCAGAGATCACGAAGTTTGTCAACGACTGTCTCTCCGGGTTGATCCCAGATACAATTAAACCGTTCTTCTTCGGAGCATCCCTTTGTGCCCTTAAGAAGAAGGATGGTGGTGTCAGACCCATTGCCGTGGGCAACACACTTCGGCGCCTTGTTGCTAGGGCAGCTGTCAGAAAAATCAGCATAGATGCTGCAACGATGCTTCGACCCCATCAACTAGGTTTTGGTGTCCCCCATGGCTGTGAAACAGCAGCTCATGCAGCACGAGCCTATATCAAGGACCTCCCAGTAAATAAGGCATTAATTAAATTAGACTTTAAAAATGCCTTCAACCAGGTAAAAAGGGATGTGGTACTGGAAGCAGTTCGAACCAGCTTTCCTTGTCTACTTCCTTTCGTTTCAGCAGGGTACAGTAGGGAATCGACACTGTTGTTTGGGGAACATAAAGTTGTTTCCGCAGAAGGTGTCCAGCAGGGAGACCCATGTTACCTATCGTTTGTTAAGGCTCGTAACCACCAACCTGAAATCAACTAGTCTAGGGTAATCATGAGGTTGTATAAGCTGGTCGCCAGTATAACTCCGTGACAAGTACAGGGAAAGTAAAATATTTCTTAGGAAAGAAGAAATATGCATAAGTTATAAAAATATTATATTTCAACATATATACTCACATATGATCACTGATTCACTTATTACAAATAACAAATAAGAATGTCTCTCCCAGAACAAATAACTACTAAAAGCTAGAAAACAAAAGACACAGACTTAGCTCCATGTTACGTCCCCGAGTAGCAGCCAGCAACTGAACTGGGCGTGGCTACCCAACCCACAAGTCCTCTCCCCCCTCCGCTCAACAGGATGAGGATTAGAAAACAATAACTTTTTAATAAATGAGACTAAATCAACCACCACTGGTTCTCAAAATATATGTAGAATATACATTAACATAATAGGTATTTCCCAAAATTAATAAGTACAATGCTAACTGCGTAATTACTATATACACGTAATTTATGAATATAAATATTGTGACACCTGGAACACTAAACTGAACAGGTCCAGCAAACTCTCGTTCCCGAATCTAACAGGTCAAATACGTGTGTGGAGACGCCACCGTTCCTGTACCCCTTGACATTGCCAACTCACACGATGATTATAATACATATACACATATACAGTTAATATCACGAAAGTTTATATAAATTTATTACGTAGCAGCTATGGGTACGTAACAACCCACTTGCCCCTTTTCTTTCTGCATGGCAGCTAAGGAGGTCACAAGTAGGTTGTCCAGCGAATTCAACATCTGGTTCCTGGACGATGGCACCCTGGCAGGGACACAGGAATCCCTACTAGGAGATCTTCAGCTAGTGAAATCTAGGGGAGAGGAGTTAGGCCTTACACTAAATCCATCAAAGTGTGAAATCATCTCGTCCAACCAACCAATCATAAATGCAGTACAAATCTTATTGCCTGGAGCCCAAGTGATCGCTCCCACCGACAGTGTGCTGCTAGGGGCACCTCTGGGCTCGTACGCCATTGAGGTAGTCCTCGAAGAAAAGCTTAAAGACCTGAGGAGGATGGAGGCGCGAATAGGGGCTTTGGATGCTCATGATGCGTTGTACCTTCTTACAAAGTGCCTGGCCATGCCCAGACTTACCTATTTCCTCAGGTGTGCTCCTTCTTTTGACAGCCCAAAATTAACGGAATACGATTCACTCCTAAAGACAATAACTATGAAAGTGTTAAACCTCTCCCTGCAAGATGACCAGTGGGACCAAGCAACGCTCCCAGTTAGACTCGGGGTATAGGTATTCGCAAGGCGACACAGTTAGCATTGCCGGCATTCTTATCCTCGACCAGTGCTACAAGTGAATTAGTGAAGGAAATACTACCAGAATACCTAAGGAACTCCATTGGGATTCGTGATCCCAAATTTGTGGAAGGAGCTGGTCGGTGGGACACACTCGCCAATTCACACACCCGACCAACTTGTCCAAACGACGGTAAACAGGCCAAATGGGATAGCCCCATAGTGGAGAACATCGCCAAAGCATTGCTGGACGTAGCTTCTCAGAAGGACAGAGCGCGTCTCCTAGCTGTGCAAGCCCCCCATGCTGGGGACTTCCTGTTGGCAGTCCCTAATTCCGCCTTGGGCACCCGCCTGGATCATCGGGCCCTAAGTATTGGTGTTGCTCTGCGCCTTGCCGCCCCTATCTCCACCGAGCACCGGTGTATTTGCGGCCAGGCACGGGCAGACCAATACGGCAGCCATGGTCTCATCTGTCGTAAGACACAGGGAAAGATTGCCAGACACGAGGCAGTCAATGACATCATCAAGAGAAGTTTGGCTACAGCTGGGTGTCCAGCACAAAGGGAACCCCAGCTGTGCAGACCTGACAACAGCCAAAAACGCCCAGATGGAGTCACCCTGCAGCCATGGAGGGAAGGTAAACAGGTCGTATGGGATTACACCTGTGCATCTACATTGGCTGATACCTATTTACGTTACAGCTCAGCGGAGGGAGGTGGGGCAGCCACCTTCAGGGAGACCCAGAAAATCCACAAGTACAGAGACCTAGAACGTTGTTACAGGTTCGTGCCGATAGGCTCAGAGACTCTGGGCGCCTGGGGTAAATGTGCACTCAAGTTTTTAAGGAGGTTGGTGAGGAACTCATTGGGAAAACTAGAGACCCACGAGCAGCCAGTTTCCTATTCCAGCGCCTCAGTGTCGCAGTACAGAGGGGAAATGGGTGCTGTATCCTGGGTACGCACCCAACCTCCGAGGAGCTGGACGAGGTCTTCGAACGCTGATTGTTTAATTGTTATATATTTGTGTGTGTGTGTGTGTGTGTGTTCTCTGTAAACTGTAGCATTGCAATAAAATAAAACAAAACATACAAAAAAATAATAGGGGTGGTAGGAGAAGAAAAGAATTAAGTATTCAGTGAGAATCCACAAGATCTTCTCTGAATGCTCTTTGTTTTCTTCTTCGAGGATGTGGGTCCCTGCAATTGCACCAGAGGTGGTACCCCTAATATATATATATATATATATATATATATATATATATATATATATATATATATATATATATATATATATATATATATATATATATATATATATATATATATATATATATATATATATATATATATTATTATATTAATATGACCGAAAAAGTAAGATTAAAAATTCTAACACGAATTTTCTCAATATTTCTTATGTTTCTTTTCACTGTCGATGGTAATTGAAAAATCAGTTCTCCAAAATTAATTTTTATTTCTAGTCTGACGCGACAATTGAACGCGTTTCGTAATAACTTATTACATTTTCAAAGACTTTAGTTTACACACACACAACTATAACCTGCAAACACTAAACAGATTTCTTACTATGCTAAAATTCAAACGACTTTTCATTTTATATACCTGCATTTGGGTGAGGTGATATGTTACAACAGTTTTGGATGAGGTGAAAACAAACTTTCAACACAACACAGAACACGAGATATGGGGTAATATTTTGGGTAAAGTTAATGGGGAAGAATGGAAGTAACTGCAGAGGGCCTATTGGCCCATATTTCTTGATGCTTCTGTATTGGTGCGGAGTCTTGAAGTGGGTAGAATATAGATGTTTATTAATTGGCTGTCGATTGCTGGTGTTGACTTCTTAATGTGTAGTGCCTCGCAGATATCAAGCCGCCTGCTATCGCTGTATCTATCGATGATTTCCGTGTTTTTTGTTAAGACTTCTCTGGTGATGGTCTGGTTGCGGGAAGAGATTATATGTTCCTTAATGGAGCCCTGTTGCTTATGCATCGTTAATTGCCTGGAAAGAGATGTTGTTGTCTTGCCTATATACTGAGTTCTTTGAGGCTTACAGTCCCCAAGTGGGCATTTGAAGGCATAGACGACATTGGTCTCTTTCAAAGCGTTCTGCTTTGTGTCTGGAGAGTTTCTCATGAGTAGGTTGGCAGTTTTCTTGGTTTTATAGTAAATCGTCAATTGTATCTTCTGATTTTTGTCTGCAGGGATAACGTTTCTATTAACAATATCTTTCAGGACCCTTTCCTCCGTTTTATGAGCTGTGGAAAAGAAGTTCCTGTAAAATTGTCTAATAGGGGGTACAGGTGTTGTGTTAGTTGTCTCTTCAGAGGTTGCATGGCGTTTCACCTTCCTTTTTATGATGTCTTCATCGAAACCGTTGGAGAAGCCGTTGTTGACTAGGACCTGCCTTACCCTACAGAGTTCTTCATCATCTTGCTTCCATCCAGAGCTGTGGCTGAGAGCACGGTCGACATAAGCGTTAACAACACTCCTCTTGTACCTGTCTGGGCAGTCACTGTTGGCATTGAGGCACATTCCTATGTTTGTTTCCTTAGTGTAGACTGCAGTGTGGAACACTCCGCTCCTTTCCATGACTGTTACATCTAGAAAGGGTAGTTTCCCATCCTTCTCCATCTCGTAAGTGAAAGGCAACACAGAATTCTGCTCAAATGCCTCCTTCAGCTCCTGCAGATGTCTGACATCAGATATCATTACGGCAGCTTCCTGAAATCAATGCTAGAAAAAGCCCTTAACCTTTCTCTCAGCAACTCACAGTGGAAACAGGCCTCCCTTCATGTCAAACTTGGGGGCCTCGGCATGCGCACAGCAACACAAATTGCGGTACCAGCGTTCCTGTCCTCTTCAGAGGCGTCTGACAACTTGGTGAAAGAAATACTACCTGAGCACCTAGTTCCACGGGCAGAGATACATGATCCCAGCTTTACAGACTGCACCACCAAATCAGTCTCTCTCGCAGAACCAGCACCCCAACCACCGCCTTCTGAAGCCCATAAGCAATCCAGCTGGGATCGCCCCATTGCCAACCAAGAAGCTGCGACAACACCACATGATACTGCCCGACTTAGATCTGTAGCAGCTCCCCATGCAGGGGGACTTCCTATTAGCAACTCCAATGTTAGCAACTGGCACTTGTCTCACACCGCAGGCAATCCAAATTGCTGTGGATCTCCGCTTCGCTGCCCCAATCCTCACCAAATACAGGTATATTTGCAGCGAGGCAGAGGCCGACAGGTACTGACGGCATGGCCTTCTCTGCCAAAGGACAGGAGGATGGCATGCAAGATACAGCGAGGTTAACGACATTATCAATAGAAGCCTTACCACGGTTGTTCAGCAGAGAGAGAGCCACGTTACCTAATGCCCCGCAACTCTGATGAGCCTGTCGGTTGCCCAGACGGGATCACGGTGAACCCCTGGAAGAATGATAGACAGTTGGTGTGGGACTACACTTGCGTTTCAATCTTAGCCAACACCTATGTTAACTTCAGTGCTACACAGGCAGGAGGTGCAGCCGATCACCGGGAAGCAGCCAAGTCCCGTAAATACGGAGACCTTGATCAGCACTACAATTTTGTCCCCACTGCCTCAGAGACACTTGGTGCCTGGGGTAAAAGTGCTGCAAGTTTTTTTGAAGGAGCTGGGTTCCAAGCTAACTGAAACAACTAGAGACCCTAGAGCCGCCAGTTTTCTCTATCAGCGCCTTAGTGTGGCGATGCAGAGAGGAAATGCTCACTGCATCCATGGTTCCTGCCCGCCATCTGAGGAGCTGGAGGAGCTATACAACTTGTGACAAGTAGTTTTGTACCTTGCATGTAACCAATGTTGTAACCCTTTTTGTGTAATGAAATTTCAAAATAAAGTTAGTAATATTTATACACACTAAAAGAATAGGGGTGGTAGGAGAAGAAAATATCAAAGTGTTCAGTAAGGATCAACAAGGTCTACACTGAGTACTCATTATTTTCTTCTTCGAGGCTATGGGCCCCTACACTTTCACCAGAGGTGATACCCCCTTTTAGGTTAAAAAAAAATATATATAATATAATGTTGTATTAGTTGTCTCTTCAGAGACAACTAATACAACACCTATACCCCCTATTAGACTATTTTACAGGAACTTCTTTTCCACAGCTCATAAAACGGAGGAAAGGGTCCTGAAAGATATTGTTAATAGAAATGTTATCCCTACAGACAAAAATCAGAAGATACAACTGACGATTTACTATAAAACCAAGAAAACGGCCAGCCTACTCATAAGAAACTCTCCAGACACTGAGCAGAACGCTCTAAAAGAGACCAACGTCGTCTATGCCTTCAAATGCCCTCTTGGGGACTGTAAGCCTCAAAAAACTCAGTATATAGGCAAGACAACAACATCTCTTTCCAGGCGTTTAACGATGCATAAGCAACAGGGCTCCATTAAGGAACATATAATCTCTTCCCACAACCAAACCATCACCAGAGAAATCTTAGCAAACAACACAGAAATCATTGATAGATACAGCGACAGCAGGCGGCTTGACATCTGCGAGGCACTACACATCAAGAAGTCAACACCAGCAATCAACAGCCAATTAATGCACAACTATATTCTACCCACTTCAAGACTCCGCTCCAATATAGAAGCATCAAGAAATATGGGCCAATAGGCCGTCTGCAGTTACAGATCTATTCTTCCCTTTAACTTATACCCATTGTTCCGTATTCTGTGTTTTGTTGAGAGTTTGTTTTCACCCCACTATTGTATTACATCACCTCAACCAAATGCAGGTATAAAAGAGCCAATGCTGTTCAGTTACAAGTTGTGTGTGGGTAAACTAAAGTCTTTGAAAATGTAATAAATTTTACGAAACGCGCTGAAGTGTCGCGTCAGACTAGAAATAAAAATGAATTTTGGAGAATTGATTTTTCATTTACCGTCAACAGTAAAAAGAAACATAAGGAAGATCGAGAAAATTCGTGTCAGAATTATTAATCTTACTATTTCGGTCATATTTAATAATATATACATATATATATAAATATATATATATATATATATATATATATATATATATATATATATATATATATATATATATATATATATATATATATATATATATATATATTGGTGTATACTGGCAGCAGGTTTTCTTTTAAACATGTCTCATTAAATATGACCGCATATTCTGTATTTACTATCTTCTGATTTAGGGCTTCTATCCCTCTAACTATTTTCTTAGCATCAGGGCTTAGCTGAAATAAGAGTTCTACAAAATTCATTTTCGTAATTTCCGGGTGAAGAAAAGAGGTAAATTACTATGGAATGTATTACACTTATTTATACAATATGCACAACGTTTCGAACCTCCATGGTTCATTCTTAAGTGAAGGAATTTTACAATGTGTTTGATTTTATACCCGCACTGGGTCAGGTGATAAGACAATAAATGTGAAAACAAAGGGGGATACATAGGGGATATAAGTGGGGTCACACATATGAACATAAGAATATAGGTAACCGCAGAAGGCCTATTGGCCCATACGAGGCAGCTGGTATCTACATACAAAGATTAATCCAGTTTAATTGGCCTGTTATGTTGAACATTGTCTTCTGTGTTGGCATCGTTATGTTCTGGTCTTGTCCTTACTCTCATTGTGGGTAGGGTAAATAGTTCCGTGATTTGGGTGTTCATGGTAGGTTGTTCTCAATCTAAGTACATAGGTATGACGTCGACCAAGCTGACGAGGCGTTTGACATGCCATCTTCAATCCGGTGCCCCTAGGAATCACATGAGACAAGCCCATGACATCACCCTAACAAGAGAAATGTTGAACAAAAATACGTGCATAATAGACAAAACACAAGATGCAAGAACATTACAAATTCTTGAATAGCAATCCACATAAGAATATATATATATATATATAATATATATATATATATATATATATATATATATATATATATATATATATATATATATATATATATAATATGCATTGACGATCACGAAACACTGATCATTTGTATGCAGAAAATCCACAGAGAAATGAAAAAGAAAGATGAACGTTTCGGCCGATCTGGGCCTTTGTCTACACCGGACTGAAAGAAATCACAAAGGAAGAGTGGAGGCAGACACTAGATCCTGACTACCATCTCCTGGGGAAAGAATTAACCAGAAAAATGTATAGATTAGCTTAGAGTGGTCAGAGGGATTTAAGCTATAAGAATAAAAGATTAAAGAAAAAACCCTCATTGAACCCACATATATGTGGGTTCATTATTAATAAATATATTAATATATTATTGCTATGAGACAATGTAACTCTCCCTATCATAGTTTTTTCTAAAACTGTTGTGCAATATTGTAACTTAAAACTGGGTCAAGTTTGTTCATACGAGTATTAACATTAAGAAGATTTGGACATTAACTAATTAGGGCAGACTCAATTAAATTCCGTTTCACAAAGCCATTGCAATTGGTAATGTTTTTCGCCCCATCCCAATTAATAGTGTGGTCACACAAACTTGTGTGTAGATACAAAGCATTAGACGTTTGGGCAGTTCTTATACTATAAGCATGTTGGGACATACGTAATTGTTAGGATTTTCCTGTTTGTCCAAGGTACACAGACTCACAATCATTGCAGGGAATTGAATTCACACAAGCTGCTGTACCAGGGGAGTTTTTTTTATTAAATTAGACTTGATCGTATTATTAGTGAATATCAAATTGATATTAAGGTTCTTAAAAACTGGGGAAAGTTTCTCAAATCCCATCGCATAAGGTACCACCAATGAGTTTCTAATTTCTGGTTTCGCCTTGGAGACATTATTATAAAACGTACGTTTAGCTTTCCCAAACGAACAATCCAAAAACATCTTTGGGTACTGTAAACTCTTCCCAATTTCATATATTTTAGCTATCGCTTCATCAAAAAACTCAGGGCAGCATACCCTCAAAACTCGAAGAAACATTCCTGAAAATACCTCCTGTTTAACTTTACTGTAATGATTCGAATAATAATGAACAAACGACCCCACGTTGGAATGTTTTCTATACACATTAAATTTGAACCTTCTATTGACTCTATGAATCATAATGTCCAAAAACGGAAGAGTACCATTCTCCTCATTCTCACAAGTGAATTTTATTGAAGGTACCAAAGACTTATGTTCTTGATCACTCAGCCATAAGCACAAAATATCATCAACATACCTAAACCAAACAACATTAGAGGGTATAATCCTGGATAAGATTTTTGTTTCGAAGAACTCCATATACAAATTGCTCAAAACTTGGTAAAGGCGATTGCCCATTGCCATTCCAAATGTTTGTTTGAAAATTTTTCCATTAAAACTGAAATAATTGTCTTTTATACATAATTTGATAAGTTCCAACACATTATTGGTCTGCAAGCTCAAATTATATTTAGGCAATTCCTCACGTAGGTATTCTAACAAATAATCAACAGGTACTTTAGTGAATAAAGCAGTCACGTCAAAACTTATTAGTTTAAAATCAAAATTCAAATTTAGTGTGGATAGCTTATTAATTAAATCTACATTGTTAGTTAAGTGTGAGTTGACAATAGTACCAACTATAGGTGACAAAACTTTGACCAACCACTTAGAAAGTTTATAAGCCGTAGAACCAATTGAACTAATAATCGGTCTAACTGGATTATATGGTTTATGGGTTTTTATAAGACCATACATGTAAGGTAGAGAGGGAGATCGACTTGTTAGCCTAGAAATCAACTCTCTATCGCCTTTGCACACAGTTTTGACAGCTTTGTTAAAATGTGCAATCACTTTTTCAGTAGGATCTCTGTTAACCAATAGGTAAGTATCCCTATCTTCCAAGAGTAACTCCATTTTTCAAACATAGTCATCCTTATTTATAATAACTACTGCATTTGACTTATCAGCCTTGGTAATATGTAATGAATTATCTTTTTTGAGAGTTTTGAACGCATTAATAAATCGACTTGGACAATAAGAAACAGAATCGTTAAGTAAAACACCATATGTCATACCTTTGCACACATTAATATCTTCAACTGAGACATCACTATACTTTTCGAGATTACAGAAACCTTTGGCAATATCTACAAAACTAGCTGTCCCGTTAGACGTGGCAAAGCTCAGTCCATATCCTAATGCAGGGGTCTCCAAACTTTTCAATGTAAGGGCCACATTATATATTTCTCATATTTATGCAGGCCGAATGAATAAAAAATGGAAAAAAAACAAAAACAAATCAGTGCCAGTAATTTAATTTCCTCAAATATTAAAGTATAAACATGGAAAAATTAAAACATATCTTTTTGGAAAAAATTAGGGTAAACTAAATAGATTCCTGCCTTTAGTTTTATGCAACCAAATTAGTGTGACGAA
>WNGS01065521.1:0-42207 GCA_020271785.1 Procambarus virginalis
TTTGGCAGTCGAACAGGGTCCTGGCTGCTCGATACCTTGTGAATGTCCCTGGGCCCCGTCGGGCCCGTGTTGCTTTGGGTCGGCGGTTGCAGCCATTTGTCTCGGCTGTGAGTTGAGGAGTGAGCGACGACCGCCTCCCGGGTAAGTCCCTCTTTTTCCGTCTGTGGGTAGTTAGCTCCGGGAGCCAACAGGGCTCCCCCCAGAAAACCAGCGTTGAATGTAATGAAACGCCATTTTTGGGTGAGTCCCGGAGGCCCCCGCATCCCTCCCTCCCTCCAGTCGGCATTTTTTCGCGTTTTTGACATCCAGCCTCAAGAACTGAGGTGTGGGTAGCGGCGTGGAGGGTCTGGGGCTCCCCCTTCCCCCTCCCAGGGAAGGGGGGAGCTGCGCAGACAGCGGCGCGGCGGCGTGTGACGTCACACTAGTTTGCTTGTTTTCTGTTGGGGAGTTCTATCCACTAGTTCGGCTTTTGGTAGCAATTTTAACCAGAATAGGGTTGGTTTGAGGCGCTTACCTTTCTGGGTGCCTGTCCCGGTCGATGGCAGACATAGAATGCTTCCAACCACACAGGGGCTTCTATAGGCCATTGCTCCCCCTTGCCTCTCTGAGGGGGCCCGGTTCTGGCCGTGGTCCCCGGTAGGCCTAAGAACTCCATACCCATGACTGATGCCAAAGTCTGACATTAGCATATCAGCCTGGGATAGCTCCGAGGAGCCTCCAGGACTCACCCAGAAAATGGCGTTTCATTACATTCAACGCTGGGTTTTTTAATTTCCCTTGTCCGAACTCTCAGTTTATTTATTTATGGTTCAACACCCCACCTACCTTCTGAGTTCTCAAGTGCCTACTGCCATTGAAGATTATGATTCCTTCTATAATACAGTATTTTATTTAATGGAAATATGTAACATCTTCCCACCATGGCTTAAAAAATGCATGTTAGATGTGTCATCCAAGACGTCAGCCTATCACCAGCAACCAGAGAAAACATGTTACGAGTTTTCATAGAAAAGTCTAAAATGAGCAAAGCCTCTCTTTATGATACAGTATTTTCAAAGCTAAAGTATATTATTCATAAAGCAAATAATACAACAGTGCATAGGAGGAAAATAGCAAGTCAGGTTAAAGTTAACAGTGTTAATGATGCTGTTAGGCATTGATACAAGTTAACTTGAGATAAAACAAGAGAGATCAGTAGCAAGATGGCAGATCCAGAAAAAAAGACCAGATATTTTATTTCCCTTAGGTTACAAACATTAGTAAGACTTGTATATGTATTTATGAATGGCTAAGGCATTATACAAATTTCTATGGTATTAAGCATATGAGAAAATATGAAGAAAAGCCCTCAGTACAAGGTGCAGAGTAGCATCTCCAAATTTGTACAAGGTGCAGGGTAGCATCTCCAAATTTGAAAAAGTTTCGTAGGACAAATCATTTATTCTCCCAAACAAATTTGGAATGCTGTGATAACACTCTTGCTGGCATCAGTTGCAAGCATATACAGTAATTAATGCTCATGAGGGTGAAAGCAATAATAATAATACTGTAGTTTATTTGTATGATATACAAAAAAATCATATTACAGTGGTTACTTAGTAGATACAGTATAGTATTTCTATATTTTTAAAGCCACAACTGTAATAATATGTAATGTTCGAGGAATAAATTAAAATAATGAGAGAGGATCACTGTGTTTTGCTATGCTAATGCAGTTGTTATGCACAAATTTTAAATTACTTGGAATTTGTAGAAGTCTATAGCCAAGAGCATTTAAAGGAGCAGGTCTCACAGTGGGTTATAAGGCTCTACCTAGTGCATGATATATCCGGAATCATATTGAGTAAGGTCTTGGCAGTACAGTTGGGTTAATTCTTGACTCACAATCTAGAATCCCAGGTTTAAATCCCAGGTACCTGAAAGTTAGACAACTATTGTATGGTTGTATCCTGGAGAGGGTCAGTAGTTCAGCCTTGGGGGGATCTCAATATAAGCCTAACATATTCAGTAAACTGTACATACTGTATATACCGGCTGCCTGTTCCTGACAAAAATTGTTTTAATTATATTTCATGACTGGTTTGAAAATTACTGTACATCATAGCGGTGTGCAGAGGCCACTTCATTTATGTACACTTAGTCTAACTGAATGAGGGCTGGTTTAGCTGAGCAACAGTTCTTGCAGGTACCTGCAAAGTTAAACATGAGTGTGGCACACACTCATGTTTAACCCCCAAGTTCTTCTGGTATCTGCCTCTTCTCCCAGTTATGCTACAAGCTCAGTTACCCCATTTTCCCATGGGTGAGGGTGTCATAAAGGTCTTTAAAGTGTGAATGAGAGTGTGCATATAATTTCCTAAGTGTAGTCACAAGATGAGTGCTACTACGGCACACATAGACGAGATAAAGCACCTAAATTATTGGGATCGTCTCAAAGCTCTCCAAATGTACTCTCTAGAAAGGAGACGAGAGAGATACCAAATAATATACACATGGAAAATACTGGAGGGCCAGGTCCCAAATCTGCATAGTAAAATAACAACGTACTGGAGTGAACGATATGGAAGAAAATGCAAGATTGATCCAGTGAAGGGCAGAGGTGCCATAGGCACAATCAGAGAGCACTGTATAAACATCAGAGGTCCGCGGTTGTTCAACGTCCTCCCAGCAACTATAAGAAATATTGCCGGAACAACCGTGGACATCTTCAAGAGAAAACTGGACTGTTTTCTAAGAGAAGTTCCGGACCAGCCAGGCTGTGGTGGGTATGTGGGCCTGTGGGCCGCTCCAAGCAACAGCCTGGTGGACCAAGCTCTCACAAGTCGAGCCTGGCCTCGGGCCGGGCTTGGGGAGTAGAAGAACTCCCAGAACCCTATCAACCAGGTATCAACCAGGTACACTACACAGGAGGGAGGGTTTCACGATAGAACAAGAAGAAGTTCCTGAGCTAGGAGAGGTGGCAGTAAACCAGACAGCCTTGGAATAGCTCGAAATTACCAGAGATGAGGTTAAAAAACATCTGTTGGATCTGGACATGAGAAAGGCAGTTGGTCTGGATGGAATCTTACCATGGGTACTGAAAGAGTGTGCAGAAGTACTTTGCTTGCCACTCTTCCTCCAGTAGGTCACTGGAGACGGGAGACTTATCAGAAATATTGAAGACGGCTAATATAGTCCCAATATACAAAAGGGGTGACAGGCAAGAGGCACTGAACTACAGGCCAGTGTCCTTAACTTGTATACTACGCAAGGTGATGGAGAAGATTGTGAGAAAAAACCTAGTAACATGTCTGGAAAGAAGGGACTTCATGACACCACCAACATGGGTTCAGGGATGGTAAATCTTGCCTCACTGGTTTAATAGAATTCTACGATCAGGTGACAAAGATTAAGCAAGAAAGAGAAGGGTGGGCAGACTGCTTGTTCTTGGACTGTTGGAAAGCTTTTGATACAGTATCCAATAAGAGGCTGATGCATAAGTTGGAGAAACAGGCAAAAATAACTGGTAGTTCTCAAGGTATGTATTTAAAAACAATTCTAAAACTGACCAGAGTAGCATAGGCTCTTTTTATTGGTCCACTGGTAAAAGTTTGCTATCAAGTAGCACCTTACACAAAAAAAGTCTCTAAATACTATACTATTACAAACTAATAATAACATACCATTAATACAATTAAAACAAAAATGAAAAATAATTAGACATGTTGGTTTCATTTACCTTAAATGCTGGTGCTGCTATGGTAATTGAAAGTCATGATTCTTGAACAGCTGAAGGTATACTAAGTTGACCAGACCACACACTAGAAGGTGAAGGGACGACAACATTTCGGTCCATCCTGGACCATTCTCAAGTCGCTGTCTGGAGAGAAGGGACATTCATTTAAATGAATCGACTTGAGAATGGTCCAGGACAGACCGAAACGTCGTCGTCCCTTCACCTTCTAGTGTGTGGTCTGGTCAACATACTTTAGCCACGTTATTGTGACTCATCGCCTGTGTATACTAAGTGGAAGATGAGAAAATCAAATGTGACTTTTTTGGAGTAAGCTGTAGAGATTGCCTAGTGTGGTTCATTGTTCTCACTTGCATGGCTTGTAGAGCTTGATAGCACTGGTTCATGTGCAGAAACCTTTTATTAAAGATGTTCATGGTTCAAATCTGGTGTGGGACAAAAATGGCCTTTCCGATCACCTAATGCCATGCCTTGTTCATTTAACAGTAGATAGATACCCAGGAGTTAGTCAGCTTGTTGTGGAGTGGCATCTTGGGGAGGGTCAGTAATTCCACCTTAGCGGGAAACCTCGATATAAGCCTAACACGTATATATATACACTAACTACCTGTCCCCTAATAAAATGAATTATTAAAATTGTGATATAACTCCCTAGCCCATGGATTGCATCAAAAAGGTTGTATTAGGAGGTGAAAACACAAATTTGACATTGAATGGAAATTGTCTAGATAAACTGAATGTCTTAGGTATATTTGTATGACACTATATTTTTAACAATAAAATTTAACTTCAGGCACAAAGTGGTAAAAACTGGTTTTCAAAGATAGGTTCAGTTATCCAAGCCTTGACTAGAGGGCACTCTTCCACTCAGCTGGCAGAGTTACATCCATCAAACTCTGACAAGAAAGCTATGGGATTTCTCAGGATGGTACATGTGGCAGCTTTGATTGATATCACCAGCAGCATTTTCTCCAATCAAAACGATCAAATATCTTTTTCGTGCTTTAGCTAAGCATATTTTTATCTTTGAGTCTGTAAGTTCTGTCTGGACTTTTCTGCCAAAAGTCTAGTTTCATCAACATTAATCAACTTTTGATAATCACTACAGTTTTCTTCTTCAATTTTTCTTTGTAAATTTCTTAACAGCTTCACTTTCTGCTCTATCTTCAGAACTAGCAGCTGTGTCCCCACTTATCTTAATGTTTTGTAAGTCAGCCCTAACTGTCACTGTGTTGAGGGAATTATCAGGGGTAAGTGCCAAGCCATTATGACTATATAACACAGGGAAGGGGTCAGGATAAGGATTTGGGATATGACGGGTGAAAGGAATGGTGTCCAACAATGTGGACGGCCGGGGATTGAACGCCGACCTGCATGAAGCGAGACCGTCGCTTTACTGCCGCTCTAATCTGTTGAACTACCAATGACTTGCTACACATGTATCTTCATTATCACTCTATTCACTTATATATCTATCTTTCCCAATTTGATATATGTACTGTACTGTAATTAGGAAATTATAGATTTACATTTATATTGAGAGTTCAGCACACCAAGTATTGTACAATAATAAAAAATGGTAGCCTTCAAAACAGTTATTGTTTATTTTTAGTTGGCTCTACAAATAGCAATGTGTTCCATACCTAGTGCATTGGTAAACATCTTCATCATATGTGGCTGCCCACAGATAGTGCATCCTTAGGAGGAGTATGCTTAAGACAAAATTTTATTATTCAAATTTATTTCAACAATTCAAATAATAATAATTTACTCATATTGGTTTACTTTATTATCAATGCATTAAAGGAAGAAAAAACCTCAGCACTCAGCGTGAGCAGTAAAAATATGAATTTAACTGAAGTACAATACTGCACTGTATTTTATGATTATTATATTTTTAAATTCAACACCATAAAATATTAAAAAGCACAATTCATAATTTTTAAGATGCTATTCTCATTTCAATGGCTATAGAAGAATTATGCACATGTCTTTTGTTCAAGGTCAGAACTTCCTTTTTAAATAAATGTTAGAGTAATCATGTTTCCAAACATGTAGTATTAAACTAACTAACAGTACACTGTATATGATTCTAACCGATACTATTCCCCTGTAGAAGAAACCATTGCTTATAACCCAAGCAAGATAGCTTTTGTTGCAAGCATTTGATAAACAGCATATCATTCCATTTTGTAATTAAGTATGGCATTGGCCAATATGAGACATTCCTGTAGAGACTAATATATTGTAGAAGATCTTACACATGACAAGTCCTTCAATAAAATATCCCCAGAGCAAATAAGACACTACAGATTATTGAATACAGTTTCTTTGATGATGAAACATAATTTAAGTTAAATTCTGTTCTGTTCAAATCAGTCTGTCCTTAAAATCATGTCTATTTGATTTGTATAATGGCCAGGGAGGTTATGATGTCAGTACAGTACTTTAGAAAATTATATTAACGATAAAATCATTTTTTAATTATTTCCTCTCAGTGTACATTTATTAAAGCAAAATTTATTAAGAGCATTATACTTAGTGTAAAAATGCAGAGTAAATGACAAGTGTAACAAGGAGATTGGTGGAAAAGTCACTGGGAATATTTAACATAATCACAGGAGAATGCTAACTAGATTCACGGAAAATGAAAAGGAAATGTGTGAAACACTAAACGAAAAGTTCCAAAGTGTGTTTGTACAAAATGAAATCTTTAGGGAACCAGACACAATAAGAATTCCAGAGAACAACATAGAGCACATAGAGGTGACTAGAGACGAAGTGGAAAAAATGCTCAAGGAGCTAAGTAAGAACAAGGCAGTTGGTCCAGATGGAGTTTCACCATGGGTTCTGAGAGAGTGTGCACCTGAGCTCAGCATTCCACTTCAGCTGATTTTTCAGGCATCCCTGTTTACAGGAGTTGTAGCTGATGTGTGGAAAAAGGCTAACATAGTTCCAATCTACAAAAGTGGAAGCAGGGAAGACCCCCTTAATTATAGACCTGTATCATTGACAAGTGTAATAGTCAAAATATTGGAAAAAATAATTAAAACTAAATGGGTAGAACACCTGGAGAGAAATGATATAATATCAGACCGACAGTATGGTTTTCGATCTGGAAGATCCTGTGTAACGAACTTACTCAGTTTTTATGATCGAGCAACAGAGATTTTACAGGAAAGAGATGGTTGGGTTGACTGCATCTATCTGGACCTAAAAAAGGCTTTCGACAGAGTTCCCCATAAGAGGTTGTTCTGGAAACTGGAACATATTGGAGGGGTGACGGGTAAGCTACTAACATGGATGAAAAATTTCCTAACTGACAGAAAAATGAGGGCCGTAATCAGAGGCAAGGTATCGGATTGGAGGAATGTCACGAGTGGAGTACCACAGGGTTCAGTTCTTGCACCGGTAATGTTCATTGTCTACATAAACGATCTACCAGAGGGATTACAGAATTACATGAACATGTTTGCTGATGATGCTAAGTTAATAGGGAAGATAAGAAACCTAGATGATTGTCATGCCCTTCAAGAAGACCTGGACAAAATAAGTATTTGGAGCAACACTTGGCAAATGGAATTTAATGTGAATAAATGCCATGTTATGGAATGTGGAATTGGTGAACATAGACCCCACACAACCTATAAATTATGTGAGAAATCTTTAAAGAATTCTGATAAAGAAAGGGATCTGGGGTGGTTTTAGATAGAAAACTGTCACCTGAGGACCACATCAAGAACATTGTGCGAGGAGCCTATGCTACACTTTCTAACCTAAGAATTGCTTTTAAATACATGGATGGAGAAATACTAAAGAAATTGTTCACGACTTTTATTAGACCAAAGCTGGAATATGCAGCGGTTGTATGGTGCCCTTATCTTAAGAAGCACATCAACAAACTGGAAAAGGTGCAACGACATGCCACTAAGTGGCTCCCAGAAATGAAGGACAAGAGCTATGAGGAGAGGTTAGAGGCATTAAATATGCAAAAACTAGAAGATAGAAGAAAAAGAGGCGATATGATCACTACGTACAAAATAGTAACAGGAATTGATAAAATCGACAGGGAAGATTTCCTGAGACCTGGAACTTCAAGAACAAGAGGTCATAGATTTAAACTAGCTAAACACAGATGCCGAAGAAACGTAAGAAAATTCACCTTCGCAAATAGAGTGGTAGACGGTTGGAACAAGTTAAGTGAGAAGGTGGTGGAGGCCAAAACCGTCAGTAGTTTCAAAGCGTTATATGACAAAGAGTGCTGGGAAGACGGGACACCACGAGCGTAGCTCTCATCCTGTAACTACACTTAGGTAATTACTAGTGAACAATAAATTAAGAGTAGGTGCAGTCTGATGAGAGTATTTTCTGTGGGGAGCCCCGTCCGCTCCTTAAAGCTAACCAAACTGCAGTGTCATCAAGTCTAGCCAGCCTGCGATCTACCCTCATGCCTATGATGGCAGGAAGTATCCTGCTCTCACAGCGATTTTTGGCAACATGTCTTGGGTAGAAATTAGGGCACGGGGGTTTTGGAGGTCAAACAGGGTCCTGGCCGTCAGGCATCTCGTGAACGTTCCGGTTCCTTCCCAGCCATGTGTGGCTTTGGAGCTCCTGTTGTGGCCGTCTGTCTCTTCCTCGTGTTGAGACCTGCGATGCTGCCACCTCCTGAGTAAGTACAGTACCTCCTTTTACTTACCTATGGGTAGTTAGCTTCAGGGAGCCAATGGGACTCCACAGAAAACCAGCATTGAATATAATGAAACGGCATTTTCTGGGTGAGCCCCCGGAGGCTCCCTGACACCCTTCCTCCCTCTGATCGGCAGTTTTTCATCGTTCAAAAACTGGAGTTGTAGGCTGCCAGCTCCCCCCTCCCTCCAAAGGGGGGAGTAGTGCTGACAAGCAGGAGTGCTAGTTGCATCAAGTATTGCTTGTTTGGTTTCTTTCTAGTAATTACCTAAGTGTAGTTACAGGATGAGAGCTATGCTCGTGGTGTCCCGTCTTCCCAGCACTCTTTGTCATATAACACTTTGAAACTACTGACGGTCTTGGCCTCCACCACCTTCTCCCATAACTTGTTCCAACCGTCTACCACTCTGTTTGCAAAAGTGAATTTTCTTATATTTCTTTGGCATCTGTGTTTAGCTAGTTTATATCTATGACCTCTTGTTCTTAAAGTTCCAGGTCTCAGGAAATCTTCCCTATCGATTTTATCAATTCCTGTTACTATTTTGTATGTAGTGATCATATCACCTCTTTTTTTCTTCTATCTTCTAGTTTTGGCATATTTAATGCCTCTAACCTCTCCTCGTAGCTCTTGTCCTTCAGTTCTGGGAGCCACTTAGTAGCATGTCTTTGCACCTTTTCCAGTTTGTTGATGTGCTTCTTAAGATATGGGCACCACACAACAGCTGCATATTCTAGCTTTGGCCTAACAAAAGTCGTGAACAATTTCTTTAGTATATCGCCATCCATGTATTTAAAAGCAATTCTGAAGTTAGAAAGCGTGGCATAGGCTCCTCGCACAATATTCTTTATGTGGTACTCAGGTGATAGTTTTCTATCTAGAACCACCCCTAGATCTCTTTCTTTATCAGAATTCTTTAAAGATTTCTCACATAATATATAGGTTGTGTGGGGTCTGTGTTCTCCTATTCCACATTCCATAACATGGCATTTATTAACATTAAATTCCATTTGCCAAGTGGTGCTCCATATTCTTATTTTGTCCAGTGGGAGGTATTTTGATCTTTTAGGATGAAGATTGCACAGGTTAACTAGACAGTGGTCTGTTTTGATTTGCCTACCTTTCTGGGTCCTTCACCAGTCGATGTCAATTATGAAATACTTTAAATGTAAAGTGCTCATAGGCCCTGCGCCGCTCTGAGGGAGCCAGGTTCCGGCTCGTGGTCCCCGGTAGGCATAAGGACACCCAGTGACTGATGAACACAAACTAATATAGCACATATCAGTTCGGTTAGCTTCAGGGAGCCTCCAGGACTCACCCAGAAATTGGTGTTTCATTACAGTCAATGCTGGTTTTATGAAAGAATTGCAAATACTTACACAATAATTATCTGTTTTAACTGACGAGAAAAGGGTGCAAAATATAATAACATAAGATATTTTTATGGAAGAGATTAATTAATTTATTATTTATTTATTTATATACAAGAAGGTACATTGGGTTTGTGAGAATTCATAGCATAGTATTTACAATCTTGTAAAGCCACTAGCAAGCGCAGAGTTTCATAATGCATCAGTGTATAAGCTAAAATGAGAGAAAGCTGCAGGTACTGTGTTCATAAGGTTCATGCAGAAACTATTAAATGCAGCATAAAAAAGGTAACGAAATGGGTGTGGAAAATTTGCTAGAAAGCATGGAAAGTGGTATGTGTTAGATAACTTGAAAAAATTGACGTACTGTAATTGTACCTCATATAAAAAATATGAGTAAATGTCAATCAAATCAATCAAATCAAATATTTATTCAGGTAAAGTACATATATACAAGGTGAGGTACAAAACATTGATGGATTTATAGATAGAGCTAGTACATACAATGCCTAAAGCCACTATTACTCAAAGCGTTTCGGGCAGGAAAAACACTAAGACTAAAACTTAATACTAATTGAGATTAAAGTATAAATTGAGTTGAGAAAAAAAAAATAAAAAAAAGGAGAGAAACATGGCAGAAAAAAAATGTAATGAGTGTAAGAATTATAGGGGCATTAGTGTACTAAGTGCAATTGAAGTACTGTATATGGCAGAATAGTGTTACAAGAGTACAGTAAACCGGTGAGAATTTAATCAAACCTGTATATGGTGGCTTTCATGGTGAAAGAGGGATGTGTATGTGTATAATCATTTTGTATAGGACAGCTAGTGAAGAAAACATTTAGTGGTGTAATAGTGACTGGTCTGATATTGACATAAGAATGTGCAAGAGCTGTATATTGTTCATGAAACTTGATGGAGACTGGAGAGTAAAATTAGGTGGAATCAGTTGTAAGAGCATGATAATGTTTGACACATTTAAATAACAATTCACAAGAATGATATTACACCAAGTAGTACAAAGTAGTGAGGCACAGTGTGGATGATTTGCTGGATTGGGAAGTAGGATAATGACAATGATGATGAAAGCTAAAGAAAAATGGTTAAATTACTAGTAAAACAAAAATACCATTTATCCGATGATTTTATGACTCACATGAATAGTGAGAAGGATTATTTTGCACTCTTCAGCCTTGATTTTTACTTATTTTGGATTAGTAGACATTTATTATGATGGCAGTTTTGAGTCTGATATAAACTCTAGACTGTAATACAATTACATTGTATTGTATTTAATAAACACTTATAATTCTTCGTATTCTTGATCATAAAATGCAGCTATGTATACAAAGAGAGTTTCATACATCACTATGTTAATTAATAATAATATGTACTGTATAAGTAACTATATACTCATTAATAAAAGTATATTCATTAATAAATTAATAATTCATCATTATTATTCATTAATAAAAAGTGGAGTCATTTACATACCTGGTATCTATGCAACCTGGTCCATATCGCTTATGGAAATATTTAATAATCACTGTAATTGTCATTCTCACCATCTCTGTATAAAAATTTACCTGAGCAATCTTGATATAGCAATGGATTACTAGAACATAAATAAATTTATTCCAAGACAGTGCATAGGTTGAAATAAATGGTTCACATATTTAACAAACCTAGTCATATTAAGATCATTTTATTCTAAGAGATAATGAAATTTCACAATATTTTTGCATTTTACTGTATATTTAAATTATAACTGTATTTACAGTATATATTTTTTGCCTGGAGCAGTTTGTGTATTTATCACAGTTTCTAGTTGTGAAATAATTTCAACTTAAGATGTAAGTATATAAGTAAAAATAATTACACATTAAAATAGTTCTATATGAATGTTTGCACAGTAATGCAGACAGCTACCCAAATTACTGTACTTCTTTAACAACTCGGTACCCAACTAGTCATGAGTGTATTTCATGTACATAAACCTCTGTAAGTATTTACAAATGACGTTTGTAGTTTTTGATGCATGAATATCACACGATATATTCAAGAGCAAGCTTTAAAAAACAGGTTTTGCTATATGCTGCAGTTGCCATCCAAGTGTAGAAAACTATAACATTTGTGTATTACTTGTGAGGTTATCTCCATGAATGAATGATTTTGGTTCAACCATTATTTTGTACTTGCTTCTCTTATTTATGTACCTAAAGGCTTTAAAGCCAGCTTGTATGATTTTTGCCATGTGCTAACAATAAAAGTGTCTTCCAAGAATGAGTTGGTATTATTGACTACCTTCAACTCAAGCAACATGTGTAAAGTTGCTGATGCAATCTAAGGGTTAATTTATGATGTTATAGATACAGTATATTATTGTCGGGGACAAACACATATAGTACAGTATATGTAATTACCTAAGTGTAATTACCTAAGTGTAGTTACAGGATGAGAGCTACGCTCGTGGTGTCCCGTCTTCCCAGCACTCTTTGTCATGTATGCTTATATTGAAGTCACCTTTCCCCCCACAAGGCCAAACTACTGACCCTTCCCAGGATGCAACCCTACAACAGGCTGACTAACTCCTGGGCACTCATTTACTGCTAATTGAACAGAGGCATTAGGTGATAGAAAATGTGTCCAACCACTTCTGTCCCACCTGGTGTTCCCATACATCACCCAATCGAATCTGGGATTCCTGAAGTGAGTCAAGAACAAACCCAACTGTACCACCACGACCATAAATAAATTATTACAGCCTTGATAGCCTGTACTTTGATACCAGAAGCAATTTTATGTAGAAAAAGTAGTAGTACCCGACCAAATATTACCATGTTACTGAAGAAAGATGCAGGGATTGTTTGCCTACCTATTAACTAGAGCTGTCCATAACACCACAAATAGGAAAGCAATGCCTGGGAGGGTCAGTTGGTAGGGGTCTCTCTCTCTCTCTCACAATTCTGTGTCTCACTCTCTCTCTTTCACTTCTCTCTCTCTCTCCTCTCTCTCCCTCTTTTCTCTCTTTTTCTCTTTCTCCTCTCTCTTTTCTCTCTCCTTATTTCTCTCTCTCTCCCTCATTTCTCTCTTTTAAAACATGCAGTATATGTGCCCAGCAAATAACACTGCAACCATAACATATTTTACTATTGTTACTTTGATGCAACTTTGTTGTATTGTGTGTGTTCTGAAACCTGATGAAACAAATCTATGGAAACCAAACCATGATTTAGACTTCATAGGAATCATGGCTGTCGCAATAGGAGCCAATGCTATGTAATATGTAAGTAAGGGCATGGGGTCGACCATAATTCCCATGTAACACCCCCATACAATCAATATCACCATGGAAAGTTAAGGTGGGCCTAACCAGAAGCATCTGTCCACCAAACTCAAACAGACGAACAAATAGACAGAATCACATACTCTTATAAAATTGGAAAATTGGAGAGGTTTGAAAAAATAACACAAAATGGTGACGATGTATATTTGATTTAAATGGTGACAGAAGTGGTGGTTGTATGATTTACCTGAGGGGCCACAAACACTAGTGGCCTCGATGAGGACAGGACGTTGGCGGCTTATTAATTGTCAAAGGTCCCCCCCATATTTGCTCTGATGATCTTTTTCCAGCTGTATTTTAAAAACCCAGCAAAGTTTTGGCGTTTATGGGTTCGGCGGGTAAGCGTTTCCACGGGATTACAACCTATATGGGTGAAAAAGCATCTCATGTTCTCAGTCCTACATTGTGCAGTTTTGTTGAGCTTGAAACCGTTGGTCCTCGTTCGTGTTACATCTGACCATTTTAAGATATTGTCCAGATCGACATCCTCCAAATTGTTCAGTATTTTAAAGGTTTCGACGAGATCTGCCTGTCATGTCTGGTTTGTAGTGTTGTTAGTCCTGTGGCCATAGGACAGTATCATGAAAATAGCAGCTCTAAGGATAGCTGTTGAGTGCCGGTGGCCGTAGAGATCACACTTACTCAACACAAAGCTGCTATTAGGACAATATCCAACTGGCCCCAGACATCACTCGGGACCCCTACTCAAATCTCTGAATATGTTAGATATTAAGTCATGCACATTCTCTCATGTGTATTATACATATATAAAAACGCTGAACGGTAATGCCAATCCTGACCTCAAAAGCTTCATTGAAGGTTGTAACAGAACCCATGAGCACCACACCAGAAATAAATACAGTTTTGATATCCAAGAGTACGACTTAATCAAACTAGAAATGCTCTACAAATCAAGGGACCAGAATGTGGAATGACCTTCCCAACCATGTTAAAGACTGTACCCTCTTAACCAGTTTAAGATAAAAACTAAACACTACCTAATAAATTCCCTGTACCTACCTTACCCCTCTATTGTCAACCCATGTCTGTTATTTTTTTAATCAACGCTGTTTGTCGACCTATTGTATTGTGCTGCATTTTCGTCATGTTCCCCCTTTTTTTATCTTTATTGTATTTGTTCTCAACACATTTTATTCTTTATACTCAATTAGTATTAAGTTTTAGATATTAATGTTTTTCTCGACAACGACCGACACGGGGTCGACCCTGGGGAGTGGGCCCTGAGTGGACAGCATTCACATTCCCACACCCGCCCTGGGCCAGCCTTCCAGAACTGGTCCCTGTGAGGGCGGGATACACGACGAAGATATACACCGGATCGACAGTCATTCGCCATGGTGGAAGCGCTCCCTGCTGGAGTCCAATTTCGGCAGTAGGTTCCCTACCAGGGCATAGCTGGTGGGCACCCCGCCTCACTGCCCCACGGCTAGTCTAGTTGCCGCTCCGTAGGCCTCCAAGCGAGCTGCGTCAGCTCGCAGCATCTGCCTAGTAGACTCGGATTGGTACTTTTTCAGTCAGGATAACATGAGTGTTTTNTGTACATCCATCACACCACTGTATCTCAGCCACTGTAACATCCATCACACCACTGTGTCTCAGCCATATGTACATCCATCACACCACTGTATCTCAGCCACTATGTACATCCACCACCCACTGTATCTCAGCCACTATGTACACCATCACACCACTGTATCTCAGCACTATGTGCATCCATCACACCACTGTATCTCAGCCACTATGTACCTCCATCACACCACTGTATCTCAGCCACTATGTGCATCCATCACACCACTGTATCTCAGCCACTATGTACATCCATCACACCACTGTATCACAGCCACTATGTACATCCATCACACCTCTGTATCTCAGCCAGTATGTACATCCATTACACCACTGTATCTCAGCCACTATGTACATCCATCATACCACTGTATCTCAGCCACTATGTACATCCATCACACCACTGTATCTCAGCCAGTGTACATCCATTACACCACTGTATCTCAGCCACTATATACATCCATCGCACCAGTATCTCAGCCACTATGTACATCCATCACACCACTGTATCTCAGCCACTATGTACATCCATCACACCACTGTACCTCAGCCACTATATACAGTACATCCATCCGCCACTGTATCCAGCCACTGCCGTCTTCCTGTCACTTGTAACATGTAGTAAATTGAGATAAAGAGAAATGAAGAAAAAAATTCAGGAGTGAGGTGGAAGGGTGAAGAGTGAGGAAGAGTAGCAGTGAAAGGGAAAGTGTAGAACAAGAGAGAAAATGGGATTCAGGGTAAACCTCGAAAGGGACAGAGGAGCCAGAGGACGATGAGTAGAAAAAGTTAGAATGAAGGGTTAGCATGATTTACCTGATTTACCAGATTTACCAGAGGGCTATTCCCTAGTGGCTTCAATGAGGACAGGAAGCCGACAGCTTGTCAAAGGTCCCCCCATTTGCCTTGATCTTTTCCAGGTAGATTTTAAAACTTAACACGTTTTGGCATTTACAGCTTCGACGGGTAGGCGGTTCTCTGGTTTATAACCTTGTCGGTGAAAAAACATCTCCTGTTCTCAGTCCTACAGTGTGCCTTGTTGAGCTTGAAACCATTGTTCCTTGTTTGTGTTACATGTCCGATCTTACCAGCCCTATCAACCCCCCATACATTACGTCCTCCTTTGATGGAGTGATTGACGGCCGACAGGCCTTAATAAAAACATCTTACCCTTTAAAAAGTAGTCTGGATTAACATCCTCTAACTTGTTCAGTTTTTTATAAAGTAGTAAGTAGATTAAGCAGATAAAGTAGATAAAAGGTAAATAGACAGAAAATGGGTAGAAGGAATAGAAGAGCTTCCACCATCCATTAAAGACTATTTAAAACAAAGAATGGACTTGTCTCTATAATCAACAGTCAGATAATTGATGTAAATCACCAACAACTGCAAGCATGTGAATCATATAGTCATTTAAGAAACTGAGTATTTAGTAAGTAAACTTCAAAGTGCTCTCCACTCTAGCTTTCACTATCACAAGTCAGGCCAATGAAAACAAGATTTCAGGGGAGTCAGAATTAAAGATCATTGAAATGACAAAAGAGATTATTCATTTATTACATATGTTCATGGACAATTTTATTCCCGTGACATTTTTCCTGTCAGCATTAATTCAGACTAGTCACTACACAAGAAATTGAAAGCAAATATGGATGACTTCACCCCCCCCCCTAGAAATTACACGAATATAATTTGGGAAATGGTACTTCACCGTACAATTCAAACTCACCAAGATCTCTGAGTATAAGCTGGTTAGAGGAGAATGAGGGGAGGATACAGCAGACAGACAAGGCCCACCAGCCTGGGACAGGCCGTGTAGACTTTGGCCTGCTACTGCTGAACCTCTCTGGTGTAGCGAGGCTTCTCTCTCTCTCTCTCTCTCTATGTATATTTGCTCGGTATTTAAAAGGGAACCAGGAGGTAAGCCCCGCCTACCAGGAGTTAGCCTCGGGCTATCTTCCTACCGCACCTAGACAGCGGCTTGTTTTATGGAAAAGACATGAGTAACCGCCTGTAATTATCAGCTTAGCAGAGAGCATGGTCACATGACATGAACCGATCTCTGCTCAACATGTGAACATTAACACTTAAAAGGTGTGATTTGTAATGTCCAGGAGCTAGACAAACTCTCACCACCCAATATCCTGAGTGAATTGCCTCTCCTTGTATCAGTGAAGGTTAAATAATTCCATTTATGGTGTTACATCATGAGGGCCAGCAACTCTAGTGGCCTCAACAGGGACAGGAAGCCTACAGTTTGTCAAACATCCCTCCATTATTTCTGAGGATTTTTCCAGGTGGATTTTAAACTGAATAAAAATAAAGTTGCACAAGTACTCAGATTACCGCATTGTGTTTACTTAATATTCTTGCAGGATGAGAAAATACATAACCCATTACCATATACATTTTCTATTAACATATTATTATTATTACTATTTGATAACCCTTTTCTGGGGGGAGCCCCTACGGCTCCCGGAGCTATCCATGGCTGATATGGATACCCTAACTATTTTGCATCAGTCGATGTGGGTGGAGTTCTAGGCCTACCGGGGACCACGAGCCAGAACCTGGCCCCCTCAGAGAGGCACGGGAGCAATGGCCCATAGAAATGCACATGTGATTTGGAGCATTCTATATCTGCCATCGACCGGGACAGGCACCCAGAAAGGTAAGCGCCACAAAACAAACCCCTATTCTGGTTAACAACAAAAATCGACAAACGAGTGGACAGAACTCCCCCAGGAAAACGAACTAACAAGCATGACGTCACACGAGCCGCGCCGCATGTCTGCGCAGCTCCCCCCTCCCCGGGAGGGGGAAGGGAGCCCCAGACCCCCGCGCCGGCGATCCCCGCCCCAGTTCCTCGGCTGATGGGATAATGCACGGTCGTGTGGCTCCAGCTCCGGTCTTGTTTCTGTGCTGTGACTTGTTTGCAGTGCTGCTCTTACGGTGATCGTGTGAGCTGGGATAGTATTCTCAGGTACTCGGGCTGCATGTGCTTAGGGTCACCTTCCCTGAGTGCCCTGTAAGTACCGCCCTTGGGGCTTGGGGTTGCCTTCCACAAGTCACCTTGGGTCTACCTCTGTTGGCTTTTCGCTGCTTGGCGTTTGGCCGCCCCGAGTGTTTGGGAGTTTTCCTCCCTTGTTTACCTTGGGGTAAGGGTAGTTGTAACACTGGTGGGGCGCAGGGTACTGCGTAGCTAGTTTTCACCTATGACAGCGGCCGGCTCTGTTCCCTCTGGGTACGTTGTCCACTTGTGTTTTTCTTTTATATTTGTTTTTGCCTGGTAGGGGGTCTGCCTTGTTCCCCCCCCTTATATTAGGTTCGTTTGTGTGGTGGCACCCCCTGCTTCGCCCTCACGGGTGGACACGTCCCGTGGGTTCAGCTTTAGCAGTTTGCTTGGTAGTTTGGGGCGCCGGTTAGCAGTGCCCTGCCTGGGATAACCCTTAGCAGACCCAGTCTAGGGGCCCTGGGAAACCCCCGGGGCTCTCGGGTCCGATTGTGGAGACCCTTGCGTCCCCTCTCGCTTTGTGCGAGTTGAGGGTTGCTCTGTCCCTTTGTCTCAGGGTGACTCTCCTTGTTTTTGCCTCCGTCATGCTGCCTGTTGGGTCGGTGACACATTCGACCCTGAGTCCTGCGAGCTTTGTTGCTTGTTCGTGACTCCATTCACCCAGTCTGCTGATGAATTCCCGTGGGTGCAGGCAGCTCGCGCGTTGCAGGGTAGGTTGTTGCAACGCGCTCAGGTTTGTCGCTTCCCCGGACGCCCCGATGCTGCCCCGCTTGTGTAGGGACACACTTGGGGGTTTTGGTCGCTTCGGCCTTGGTTCTTCCACGCCCCTTGATTTTCCCCCTCCTGCTTCCGGCCCCTACGCATCTGTAGGCTTAGGGGGTCGGGGCGGGGTCGAGGTTCTGAGACTTGGGCAGTTTCGGGGTTGCCCCGTCCGGGGTAGCTGCGGAGGCATTCGAGTCTGTTCCTCCGGCCGATGCTCCGGGGTCTGACCAGTGGGCCCCTTCTCTTCCAGCTCTCTCGGCTGCCCCGGCTTTTTCTTGTGGGGCCGGGGCTTTGGAGGTCGACTCGGCCCCGGGGCCTGGTGTAGAGGCTCCTGGGGTTGGGGAGGAGCGGCCTTGGGGGGCTTTGTGCTCCATTGCGCCCCGCCTGGATTCCGTCCTTCTGAGCGGGCTTACTGTTGCGAGGAGTGGGGTTTTTTCTTTCCCCCCTCTGCGTACGATTTGGGCTTGGGTTCTGCTCCTCCCCGGGTTCGGTTCCGTGTCCCTGTGGTTCCTTCGGTTCCGTCTTCCGGAGTTTTCGGCTAACCGCATCTCTTCGTCTGCGGTGCAGTTGGCCTTTGCGGCTTACCTCCTGCGTGTCCGGATCTTGTAGCAGTTTTGGGCTCCTTGTAGCAGTTTGGCTACTTGTAGCGTTTTGGGCTACTTGTAGCAGTTTTGGGCTACTTGTAGCAGTTTTGGGCTACTTGTAGCAGTTTTGGGCTACTTGTAGCAGTTTTGGGCTACTTGTAGCATTTTGGGCTCTTGTAGCTTTTGGGCTACTTTAGCTGTTTGGGCTACTTGTAGCTGTTTGGGCTACTGTCGCCAGTTGGGCTCTTGTCGCCGGTGGCGTTACTTCTCGCCTTGTTGGGCGCCTTGTAGCTGTTGGGCTCCTGTCGCCCTGTTGGGCTACTTTTCTTTCGCGTCCTGCGCATGCGCCGTGAGTTTGTTTTGGTTCCGGGCGGTGTGCACACGTGTTGTGCATCCATTTCTCTCTTCTCTCGGGGGGGGGGGGGGCTTCGCCTCTCGCTCTTTTCTTCATCCAATCCGTGCCCCGTTGCTTGGGGTTGTCTGGGGTGCTGCTGTACTCACCTAGTTGTGTTTGCGGGGGTTGAGCTCTGGCTCTTTGGTCCCGCCTCTCAACCGTCAATCAACAGGTGTACAGATTACTGAGCCTATTGGGCTCTATCATATCTACACTTGAATCTGAGTATGGAGTCAGCCTCCACCACATCACTTCCTAATGCATTCCATTTGTCAACCACTCTGACACTAAAACAGTTCTTTCTACTATCTTTGTGGCTCCTTTGGGCACTCAGTTTCCACCTGTATCCCCTTGTGCGTGTGCCCCTTGTGTTACATAGCCTGTCTTTATCTACCCTATCAATTCCCTTCAGAATTTTAAATGTGGTGATCATATCCCCATACGTGCCCCCTTCCCCGCTGTGGGGAAGTCACGAGGTTTTTCCCTGCGTTCTAGGGTGGGGAGCCTCCTTCGCCGCTCCCCTCCTCTCCAGCAAGGGCGCCCTGGCCGCCTCCGGCGGCTACGGACTCGAAAGCTTGCGTCATGGCCTTTCAGCGCCTATGTTCTGCAGGTGAGTTGGTGCGGTTTGGCGTTTCCTTCGTCCTGACGCTGTTTTTGGACGTAGGCATGGGTGTACGTACGTACTTGTGACCGTGGTCCGTATCACCCGAGGTGCCTGCTGCAGGGCTATTAGCCCATATTGGGCTGCTCTTGTTCTCTCCACCTGATTCCTTCCTCGGTTCACGGGTGTCTGCGGGTGGCCTCTTGGCCCTTTCGAGGCGACCCCTGCCTGTACTCCTGCCCCTCTCCTATGCTTGTCTAACCTTGCTTGAGTTCGGGGCCCCGCCTCCACCTTGTTCCACGGTGCAACGGTGGGGGTGCCTGTTTGGTGGTACGTTTCCTGTGTCGAGGGTGTTGTGTGCTTGCAGGATTGGGTTCTGGCTCTTTAGTTCCGCCTCTCCCCTGTCGTTTGCCTGTTGAGCGGATTCTGTGCTTCATGGGCGCTCTCGTCTCTGCTCTTGGGGCTGTGTATGGGATCAGCCCATGTTGGGCTGCCTAATGTGTTCCTTCGGTTGCCTGTTACACTGCACACGTTTCTCCTACCGTCCCTGTGGCTCGGTTGGGTGCTCGGTTTCCGCCTGTGTCCCCTTGTGTGCCACTCGTGTACGATTTATCTATCTTCTCTGTCGCTTCCTCGGGGAGTGTGGGGACGTTTTGCTGCGGTTTTGGTACTGCAGCTGCGTGTCGGGGTTGGTTGTGGCATTATGTTCGGCCCTTCCGTGCTCCCTCTGGGGCCCTCCTTCCTTGCCGGTCTTGCTGTGCTGGCCTGGTTTTTCCATGTTCCTTGGATTCTCTGTCTTGTCCTCGCCTCGTTGTGCTGGTTGGGGATGAGCTTGGGGTCTTCGTCTCGCCCCTCGCTTTTCCTCCGGTTTCCGTTCAAGTTCCGGAGCCTAGTGGGCTCCCTTCCTTGGTGTTTTTCACGGCTGCCCCGGGGTTTTTCTTGACGCTGGGGCTTTGAGGGGACAGCTCGGCCCCGGGGCCTGCTGAGTGGGTTCCCGGGGCAGGGGTGGGGCTAACGTGAGGGGCCTTAGGCCCCGTTGGTCCCCGCCGGGTCTTTCTACCCCTCTGGGCGGGGCTTGCGGTTTTGTGGTGTGGGGTTTTTTCTGTTCCCCGCTCCGCACGTGCTTGTGAGCGTCGGCCCCTCCCTGGGCTCGGTTTCCTTGTCCAGTGTGCCCGTTATTTCCGTCCTGTCGGTGGGTGTTTTTCTACGGTCTTCGCCCCTTTTCCAGGACGGCCTTCTCAGTCATGTCCCCCTCTTCTTGGGGTTTCTGCATGACTTTTTGTCTCGGGTGCGATGGGTTTTTTTGTGCCTTCGTTCTTTGTTTGCTTCTTTTTGTTCTCGAAGGTTTGGGACGGTTTTTGCTCCTTCCCATTTTCTGGTACGTCTGTCGTCATTCGGTTGAGCTTCCCTCCGGTCCTTTCTAGGGCGTGTGGGTCCTCTTCCCGGCAGTTTCTGGATGTTTGGCCTTCTTGTTCTTTTGTGCATTTCTCTCCTCTTCGCGCTGTCTCGGCGCTACTCGTTTTCCTGGGGGCGATTTTGCTCCTTTTAATGAGTTTTCACTCCTGCCCTTCTGCGGGGTGTTGGTGTGGGGCGGCTCCTTATGCAGGTTCCTTCCCTGTCGGCTGCACTTGTGGTGGTGGACTTGCACGCTTGTGGCATTTTGGTTTTGGTCCTGCGTTTTCTTTTCCCTCCTGGGGCTGTCATAGGATTGGCTTGCAGAGGATGTAGAGGCGCTTGGGACTGTTCCTGGGTCTGGCACCTTGGTTTCTGCTGCTAGCTTTCGGTATCGATGTTCCTTCTGTGCCGTTTCGCAGGCTGTCTCGTGCGTTGTTTCACCTCCGGCCTGCTTCTGCACTGCCTGTGCCGTCCAGGTCTTTGGACAGGGTGCTCTCCTGTTTTTCTTCTCCTTGGTGGTTGTGGCTCCTTGGGGCCAGGTTTGCTTTGCCTCGGCTCTCTTTTGGCATTGGCCTCTGGGGGCCGTGTGGCAGAGCTTCATGCTCTTCTCAGGAGCAGTGGTTTTTTGGCCCTTATGATCTTGGTCATCGGTTTCTTCGTCTGCGGCCGTTCTCCCTTTTTCTGGCGAATGTAATGCCTGCTTTTTTTCCGGAGGGGTCCTTTGGTTGTTGTCTCTACTTCGTGTTGAGGAGTGGTTCACCGACCGCCTCCCGGGTATGTCCCCTTGTTTTCTTAGGTAGTCTTTGGTGAGGTAGCTCCGGGGAGCCGTAGGGGCTCCCCCCAGAAAACCAGCGTTGAATGTAATGAAACGCCATTTTCTGGGTGAGTCCCGGAGGCTCCCCGGTACCCTCCCGCCCTCCGGTCGGCGGGTTTTTCGCGGTTTTGATATCCAGCCTCAGAACTGGGGCGGGGATCGCCGGCGCGGGGGTCTGGGGCTCCCCTTCCCCCTCCCGGGGAGGGGGGAGCTGCGCAGACATGCGGAGCGGCTCGTGTGACATCATGCTCGTTAGTTCGTTTTTCCTGGGGAGTTCTGTCCACTCGTTTGTCGATTTTTGTTGTTAACCAGAATAGGGGTTTGTTTTGTGCTGCTTTCCTTTCTGGGTGCCTGTCCCGGTCGATGGCAGATATAGAATGCTCCAAATCACATGTGCATTTCTATGGGCCATTGCTCCCCGTGCCTCTCTGAAGGGGCCAGGTTCTGGCTCGTGGTCCCCGGTAGGCCTAGAACTCCACCCACATCGACTGATGCAAAATAGTTAGGGTATTCATATCAGCCATGGATAGCTCCAGGGAGCCTCCGGTACTCACCCAGAAAATGGCGTTTCATTACATTCAACGCTAGTTTTTTTATAAAATAAAGTATGTTTAAGCCCCTAAAGTAGCTTACACTATACTTTTTTGGAGTTTTTAAAATTCTGAACTATAATTGTTATTATTTTATAAATAAGAATCAAATTGGCAGTAAAGCTTAAACATGTTGTCTGACAATTTGGATTAATTAATTTACAAAGAATTATGATAATTTCTCCCAAATAGCAATTAATATAATAAGACAAATGTAAATGTTTTATTCAGTTTTACAGTAAAAATATTAGTTTGAACTTAGCTTACAGTGGATCAATTGGAATAACTTGGTATTTGGATAATTTTGACTCTGCTTCTGTAAATTATATTGAATTAATCATACATGATTGCAGTCACACTTAATCATACACTTTACATAAAAGGTTCATATTGTGCTGTATTTTCTTTATTTTGAACTTTTCTCTCTGTGATAATCAATGAGATAATATATTTGTACAAAATTCCACAAATATATTTGAATTACAATTTCTCAACAAGAAAATGCAAAGTAGATTCTCTTTGTACTTTTATTGCCTACATTTACTAGTAGTCTGTTGTAAATATTATTTACCTATTATTCAGGAAAACTAATAAAGTTAAACAATAACTTTATTTTAGTATGCAATATTTGCTGAAATAACATACTTCCCTATACTGTACTGTAGTTCAAAATCTCGTTCTAATATCCGGGAGAGTATTTAAGCAGAGAAATGGCTGCAAGGCACACACAATGGTGTATGTGTGTGACCAAGTAGGAAAACATTTATATTATTTGATCTCTAATATCATCCGATCAGTTCCATAAAGATTAAGGTATAAAAAATTAGATGTGTTGTAATCTAGTCTAACAGTATGGTTGTTAAATATGTAGGTGAAAAATTTGTATCTTCCAAGTTTGATGATGGCATTATTTTTTAAGGATATTTTAGATAAGAAAATGTATATCAGTACTGTATGATAATTTATTGAAATGGTTATTATTTTTTTAAGTAGTGTATCATAACAAATACTGTATTGTATCAAGCAGTCACTCCTATTATAAAATGCTTAAAGACACTCCTAGAAATAGTTTAATTTTGTAGCCTGTATACCACATTTGTGTAAGTGAACAATGATAAATTGTATGATGTACAGCACTCCATTATTATATAAATAGTGTTGAGTAAAATGAAACCCCTTTCTGAGCAAGGCCCCTCAATAAACTCTCTTACCCTAGAGTCCTGGAACTGATTAATGTACTGACACACCACTAAATAAATAAATAATATAAAATAAATAATAGTGAGTCTAACACTAGACTCGGTAATTCTCATCACCATTAGGTGATAAGAATATTCTAGACATCCTTGTGCACAGGAATTTTAGCAGATATAAGGAAAAAGTTATACATAGTACCAATCTATAAAAATGGTAGTCGAGAGGAACCTCTAAATTATAGACCTGTATCATTAACAAGCATGGTAGTCAAAACTCAAGAAACAATAGTTAAAGCCAAATGAATTGAACAGCTAGAGAGTAATGACATAATAACAGGCAAACAGTATGGTTTTCAAATAGGAAGATTCTGTGTAACAAATCTACTTAGTTTTTATGATAGAGCCACACAGATAATACAGGAAAGAGGTGGTTGGGTTGACTGTGTCTATTTGGACCTAACAAAGGCTTTGGACAGAGTCCCACACAAGAGGCTGTTCTGGAAATTGGAACATGCTGGAGGAGTGACAGGGAGACTTCTGACATGGATAAAAAACTTTCTAATTGACAGATAGATGAGGGCAAAAATCAAAAACAATGTATCTGACTGGAGGAGTGTTACTAGTGGAGTACCACAGGGTTCAGTTCTTGCACCAGTTATATTCATCTTCTACATAAACGATTTACCAAAAGGAATACAGAATTATTTGAACATGTTTGTGAATGATGCTGAGATACTGGGGAAGATAGGAGGCGGAGACGATTGTAATGCCCTTCAAATTGATCTAGATAAAATAAATATTTGGAGTGTAAAGTGGCAAATGGAATTCAATGTGAATAAATGCCATGTTATGGAATGTGGATTCGGAGAAAACAGACCACACACAACTTACAAATTATGTGGAATGGAATTACAGAACTCTAATAAAGAACAAGACCTAGGGGTGGTTTTGGTTAGTAAGTTGTCGCCAGAGGAACACATAAAGAACATTGTGGAAGGAGCGTATGCATCACTATCCAACTTCAGACTTGCTTCTAATTACTGTATATGAATGGTTAAATACTAAAGAAACTGTTCATGACTTTTGTGAGACCAAAACTGGAATGTGCAGCAGTTGTATGGTGCCCAAATCTCAAGAAGCACATAAAGAAACTGGAAAAAGCGCCACGGCATGCTACAAAATGGCTTCCGGAACTTAAAAACAAGAGTTACGAGGAGAGACTACAGATGTTAAACATGCCAAAACTAGAAGATAGAAGAAAAAGAGGTGATTTGATCACCACATACAAAATTCTAATTGGAATCAACCAAATTGACAAGGAGGAATTCCTTAAACCAGCAACATCGCGAACAAGAGGACACAGGTTCAAGCTAAGGAAACAAAGGTGCCGAAAAAACATTAGAAAGTTTTCTTTTGCAAATAGAGTGGTATACAGTTAGAACAAGCTAAATGAGAAGGTGGTGGAGGCCAAAACCGTCAGTACTGTAGTCTCAAAGTGTTATATGACAAAGAGTACTGGGAAGATGGGACACCACAAGCGTAGCTCTCATCCTGTAACTACGCTTAGGTATTTGCACTTTGGTAATTGCACTTAGGTAATTACACAGTTTGGGCACACCATGAAGTAAACAATAAAGTATGGGGACCCCTTGTACTAAGATTAAAAGTCTATAGGATAACAGATATAGGACTTAACTGATAATTACTCTTTGCAGAGAAAACTATATGTTATGTCAGACCTCAGAGTGAATGTGAATAGCACCTTCAGCCTTGATGTTCAGCTATACTGCCACCTGTAGTGGCCTGACTGACTGACTGATGGGGGTTTGGTAGATTCAGAAGATTCTTTGTAACTTTTTAGTTTCCAAAAATCATTTGCACAAAATTTAAAGTAGTTTGAAGTGTGTCTGTATAATATAATGAGCAGTTACCACAATGATTTTCACTGAGTTCCCTGTAATCACCTAAGTGCAATTACAGGATGAGAGGTGTCTCATGGTGTCCATCTTCCCAGCACTTTTTATCACATAAAACTCTTTGAAACCACTGACAGTTTTGGCCTCCACCATCTTCTCGCCTAACTTGTTCCAATCGTCTACCACTCTGTTTGCAAAAGTGAATTTTCTTACATTTCTTTGGTAGCTTTGTTTAGTTACCTTAAATCTATGACCTCTTTTTCTTAAAGTTCCAGGTCTTAGGGAATTCTTCCTTATCAATAGTGTTGATTCCTGTTACTATTTTGTATGCAATGATCATATCACCTCTTTTTTTCTATATTCTAGTTTGGCATATTTAATGCCTCTAACCTCTCCACGTAGCTTTTTGTCTTTCAGTTCTGGAAGCCATTTAGTTGCATGTCTTTGCATTGTTTCAATTTGCTGATGTGCTTTTCTAATTTGATGATGTGTTGATATGGGCACCATACTTATTTATTAGGATTGGACGGAAATGGTTGTGTACATTTCATTTAACTTAATGCCGCTGTTGACTTATCAGTAAATAGGTAGCCAGGAGTTAGTCAACTGTTGTGGAGTTGTATCCTGGAAAAGGTCAATAGTTTGACTTTGGGGGCCTCAATATAAACATAAAGTATATATACACATGGGTGCCTGTCCCCAACAAAACAAAATGAATTATAAAACAATTTCCAAAGTTACTTGCCCTCATGGGGTTGAGAATGACTCCGAGCCTGGCAGTATGTCAGTGCACTAGTCAGTTCCAATACTATAGGGTAAAGCCAGTTTCTGAGAGAGGCATTACCCAAAAAGATTAGCTTATAAAGTGGTTTTGTTTCTCTAGATTCTAGTTACAATTTTTTTTCTACAAAATGCATTATGTTATAAAATTTTGAGAGAGAATATCTCTCTCACCCCACAGTTTGGGTGAGGCAGATTGTAGTANATAACCTCAAGAAGGGTAGGCTAGATACCCAATGGCCAGCAAACCACTTAACCCTTAACATGCTCTGGGTCTAATATCCTGCTATCCGCACAGGCGCATGTCATTTTGAAAAAAAAAAATTATTTTTCTTCCTAACCTGTTAATTTGTATTCACTGATCACGGAAAAATAATAAAAAAATCGTAAGTGCCATATATTGCCCGCTATAGGGCGGAAGTCTGGCAAATTATAGGCGCTGACTCAGCATGCGTCCCAGGCGGTCTGTTGCTCGCCAGCTGTCAGGCCAGAGTTGCAACAAAGAGATAATTACCTAATTATTTCAATGTCTCTGATTGATGTTTCATAGTTTTTTTGCTGTAATATTATTCAATAGTGTGTAGTTTGATATATTTATATAATAAAATGAGTGAATCATTGCTGTACTCGAAAATATGGTGTACATATTGTTGATTCAGTCATGTTCATCAATCAGTGAACAAATCCTTTGTCGGTTATTACACTATAAGCACAGGTTATATATAAGTATCTGCATGTTTTGTTCACTATAACGAACCACTAAGTAGCTATTATGAGTCAAAAAGTAACGAGGAGTGACCGCCGTATACCAGCCAGCCACTCCCGCCCTCCCTCCAGTCATCTGACTCGCCCACATTCTCCTCCCACAATACTGTTTTTGCTATAATTCACTATATACAGACGGTATATATAAGTATCTACATGTTTTGTTCACCATAACTGTACATCTAAGCTTGTATGGTGAGTAAAGTCACAAAGACATAGGACCTAACACAGTCAGCTGATGGCTGCCTCCCTCAAGGCCAGATACACTAATATTTCTCCTCCAACAAAACTGTGTGGTGTTATTACACTATATACACACATTATAAATAAATATCTACCTGTTTTATTCACCATACTTGTACAAATAAACTGGTATGGTGCCCAAAGACTATCGTGGTAACCAGTAAACAACACCGTCGTCTGCACGGTGGCGTCGTGCAGACGACGCCACCGCCCTCACCAAAATGGCGGCTCCAAACCTTCTCTTGCTGTATATACCCTCTATACACACGTTATATATAAGTATCTACATTTGTGTTCACTATAGCGAACCACTAAGCTGGTATGCTGAGTGCAGTCAATAAAAGGTGGCCACACACAGTCAGAAAACATCGCCACCACCCTCCCTCCCACAGCATTACTCCTCCCTCCATGGCGCACAGCGCTAAATATCATCAATCCTGCTATTATCAGAACCCTGGTCACTTTTATCACAGTCAGGGGTCTTCTGTAATAATATCATCGCTACATAATAGCATGAACAAGTATATTATGGCATTTTTAGGCGATGCTGTGGTCACAAGCTGAACAGCAGTGCTGTGAGCTCATGCTGCGTGCGTCAGGCTTGGTAGCTTACGCGATACTGAGGCCCCTAACACCCGGGAGTTTGGCCCACGATTTTTTTTAAAAATGGCGTCTGTTTACAAGAGCCCTGATGAAGGTGTGGTGAACCCCGTGTATCCGCGGGCCGTTTAAATCTTGCGTAGTGCTCCAACACTTCATATGAAGTGAAGAGCAGTCGACTGGTAAAACGCCTAGCACTTCATATGAAGTGATGCGCACTTTAAGGGTTAAGGTCTTCGAATGCCAAACCTAAATAATTGTTGACCTACAGTCACAAAATCAAGAATTGAAACAAACAATTGAAGACCTTTAATTTGAAGTAAACACTCTTAAACTAAATATTTCACCTAAGTCCTATGAAGCCAGAAACAAACAATAGGAAACGATCATGAATATTGAAAATCAACTCTATCCATGTTCACCAAAATAAATCCCAAGATGAACTGGACCAACAAAACATTTAGAGACTTAGTGATGATGTTTGCAGCTTCATTCCCTCAAGAAACTGAAGATGAAAGCTGTGCAAACATCGTGACAGGAAAACTTCAGGAAGAGCTGGGTGTCACCATCCAACAGAGTGACATTTTAGCAGCTTATAGAATACGTAGTAAAAATTGTGAGGGGGTGTAAACAACAGGAGAATTTGTGTTAAATTAAATAGTTGTTTGAAAAAGGAGGATCTTATTGAAGTTGCTGTGGGAATCTTATTAAGCTTCTGTGGATAATTGAAGTGGCATTTACATTAACAAATGGTCACCAAAAAGAGCCAAGAATTTTTCTACGAACTGAGACAAGATCGTTGTAACAGTGACTTGATCAACCAGTGGTTTGCTATCCCCTGACTAAACAAAATAACAGTCACACCCACTAATAACCAATTATGAAATGTATGTCATTAAATTGGTGAGGTTCTGCCTTGACTGCATCATGGACAGATGAGATGGAGCATTGTGGCAAGTCACATTCTTGAACAATACACTAAGTTACAACCTTATTTTCTACATTTCTAAACCCCCCTCTAATATCAATACAAATTTTCTGTATTATGCTCAGCAGTCAGGCATTTCCATACATACAGTACATTCATATTTACATATATATACATACATATACAGCATATAACTGTATATGAAATTAATTGCACAAACTAAAAAGGTACTTTCATTTCAGAAAGTAACATGAAGTGGAACAAGAATTGCACATCAGTCCATAATTGTGAAAAACTACTTATCATGTATGTATATTTTTCATCAACCATATATGTCCTCACACTTTTTTACTGTTAATTACATTATATTTCATTTCCCATTGTGAAAATAAAGGTTTAGTATATTAAAAAAAAAGGTAAAGCTAGTGGAAGTGACAAGTTTGTGTCTGACAGCTGAGTGATTATATGACTTGGAAAATTAATATCTGATTGTTATTTTGTGCTGTGAAGTGAATACTGTTATATCTTTAACAGTGCCATAGACTATGAGCACCTTCAGCCATCGTCAAGGTATATTTGCCCAGAGTTCTGCGTTCCAACCTACGTATTGATAACTCATGAACTTCAGTACAGTATAGTTTAAGTTTAATGGTGCTATTTCATTATTGGAATTATTAAGCTAATGTCTAAGAAAGGAGCTCCTAATCATGTTTTATTTATGTCCACTGAAAATATTATTAGGTAAGTTTTTCTTGGTAAGAATGCAGGTGAACATTACAATATCTTTCCATTTTTAGTTATATATTTGCCTGATGTAAAAAATGGAAACTGGAATTTTTTTAAAAACATTATTCACTACTGTAAGCTATTAAAATATTTCCTAAAATTAACAAAAAGTTATAGATTATTTTTCATTTTACTGCTTTTAGGCATTACATTATTATAGGAGGGACAGGTCCCAAATCTGCACAGTAGAATAACAACGTACTGGAGTGAACGACATGGAAGAAAATGCAGAATAGAACCAGTGAAGAGCAGAGGTGCCATGGGCACAATCAGAGAACACTGTATGAACATCAGAGGTCCACAGTTGTTCAACGTCCTACCAGCGAGCATCAGAATATTACAGGAACAACCATGGACACCTTCAAGAGGAAACTAGATTGTTTCCTTCAAGGAGTGCCGGACCAACCGGGCTGTGGTGGGTATGTGGGCCTGCGGGCCGCTCCAAGCAACAGCTTGGTGGACCAAACTCTCACAAGTCAAGTCTGGCCTCGGGCCGGGCTTGAGGAATAGAAGAACTCCTAGAACCCCATCAACCAGGTATCAACAAGGTATTATATCATGCCTAACATTTTCACAATTACAGTACAGTATGTGCTCACATTTGCAAATGATATTTCAACTCACTCTCATAATAAATGTATCACAGAGTATGTGTATACATGGGATACAAGCATACCAATTGAATGCTTTTATGAATGATAAAAGTAATATCAATGAATGGTTTTTTGGATTAATAAATGTTCTCATAAATGGGTTAAGTTGGTTGGTATAGGTTTATATTCATAAGTATAGTAAAAGCCACACATTACATGCTTTGCTACATTGTGAGAAATGGTTGCATTGAGTTTAGAGAAGACATGTGCAAATAAAGGTATTTTATCTTTATTACCCAATTTGGAGAAGGTAGCTAATAGGTAAATAAAGGTCAGTTTCACACTATAGGGTGGGTAGAAAGGAAATGTTGTATAGAAAGTGCACAGGGTTAAAGGCATCAGAGATACACCTAACCTGCATGAGTTTCTCCTGCAATGCATATTGCAATAAAACATGACAAGGAATTCATATGCAACAATTTATTTTGAAACCTCCAGTACAGCCTGTAATAAAGTAGCACACAGTAAACTTGAGCTTTATTTTAACTTTAAAGTCTTTTTCATCAATATTTAAATAATATATCTGTATAGTTAATTTATAGTTGCAAGTTTATTTTGTTAGTGTCTTGAATTGTTAAAGTTCAGTGTCATGTACAGTACATTCATTCAATATATAAAAATCACAGATACTGTACATATTGGTGATATAATTAACAAAAATGTATGTGTAGCATATTTGCCTGGGTAATGACATACTTTAGGGGCTCTATTCTTTGTTTTAGAGTATAGTGTCTCAATATGATTGTTCAGAATTGTATAGACATTTACAATACTGGTACAAATATTTTAAGTGAATGTTTTATATAATTTACTTGCCTTATGAATTAAATGTTGATGTACAGTAAGTGATAATTTGTGTGGTAGATTCATCCTACCCTGGCAACTGCATGCAAATCGAAGCCACATTAAATTGAACATTGTTACTTTGGAAATATAGGTATGTATTTCACATATCTACAATTTAGTTATGTTTCATCCCAATCATAAGAAAGTTTAGTTATATTTTACCCGAATCATAACAAAGTTTAGTTATATTTTACCCCAATCATAACAAAGTTTAGTTATATTTCACCCCAATGATAGCAAAGTTTAGTTATATTTCACCCCAATCATAGCATAGTTATGTTTCACACCAATCATAACAAAGTTTAGCTATATTTCATGCCAATCATAACAAAGTTTAGTTATATTTCATGCCAATCATAACAAAGTTTAGTTATATTTCACCCCAATCATAGCAAAGTTTATTTGTTTCACCCCAATCATAGCAAAGTTTATTTGTTTCACCCCAATCAAAGCAAAACACATCATTTATGCAAAAGTAGGTATGGATGGTGTTGTCTAAATCTTTACATCTCAATTCAGTTCAATTCAATTCAGTTTTTATTCAAAATAATGTGTACACAAGGTGCATAAGAGTAATGTGCAATTGTAGGGACAGGAGTTACACAATCTATGAAGCCACTATTATGCAAAGCGTTTTGGGCAAAGGTCATAAAATAAATATACAAACTTTTTTTAACAAAATCTCTACCATCGAGCATATGCATGCAAGGGAGAAACATCCAGTACACCACTGTATCTCAGCCACTATGTACATCCACCACACCACTGTATCTCAGCCACTATTTACATCCATTACACCACTGTATCTCAGCCACTATGTACATCCATCATACCACTGTATCTCAGCCACTATGTGCATCCATCACACCACTGTATCTCAACTACTGTGAACATCCATCACACCACTGTATCTCAGCCACAATGTACATCCATCACACCACTGTATCTCAGCCACTATGTACATCCATCACACCACTGTATCTCAGCCACTATGTACATCCATCACACCACTGTGTCTCAGCCAGTATGTACATCCATCACACCACTGTATCTCAGCCACTATGTACATCCACCACACCACTGTATCTCAGCCACTATGTACATCCATCACACCACTGTATCTCAGCCACTATGTGCATCCATCACACCACTGTATCTCAGCCACTATGTACATCCATCACACCACTGTATCTCAGCCACTATGTGCATCCATCACACCACTGTATCTCAGCCACTATGTACATCCATCACACCACTGTATTGCAGCCACTATGTACATCCATCACACCACTGTATCTCAGCCAGTATGTACATCCATTACACCACTGTATCTCAGCCACTATGTACATCCATCATACCACTGTATCTCAGCCACTATGTACATCCATCACACCACTGTATCTCAGCCAGTATGTACATCCATTACACCACTGTATCTCAGCCACTATATACATCCATCGCACCACTGTATCTCAGCCACTATGTACATCCATCACACCACTGTATCTCAGCCACTATGTACATCCATCACACCACTGTATCTCAGCCACTATGTGCATCCATCACACCACTGTATCTCAGCCACTATGTGTATCCATCACACCACTGTATCTCAGCCACTATGTACATCCATTACACCACTGTATCTCAGCCACTATGTACATCTATCACACCACTGTATCTCAGCTACTATGTACATCCATCACACCACTGTATCTCAGCCACTACATACATCCATTATACCACTGTATCTTAGTCACTACATTCATCCATCACACCACTGTATCTCAGCCACTATGTACATCCATCACACCACTGTATCTCAGCCACTATGTGCATCCATCACAACACTGTATCTCAGCCACTATGTGCATCCATCACACCACTGTATCTCAACTACTGTGAACATCCATCACACCACTGTATCTCAGCCACTATGTACATCCATCACACCACTGTATCTCAGCCACTATGTACATCCATCACACCACTGTATCTCAGCCACTATGTACATCCATCACACCACTGTGTCTCAGCCAGTATGTACATCCATCACACCACTGTATCTCAGCCACTATGTACATCCACCACACCACTGTATCTCAGCCACTATGTACATCCATCACACCACTGTATCTCAGCCACTATGTGCATCCATCACACCACTGTATCTCAGCCACTATGTACATCCATCACACCACTGTATCTCAGCCACTATGTGCATCCATCACACCACTGTATCTCAGCCACTATGTACATCCATCACACCACTGTATCACAGCCACTATGTACATCCATCACACCTCTGTATCTCAGCCAGTATGTACATCCATTACACCACTGTATCTCAGCCACTATGTACATCCATCATACCACTGTATCTCAGCCACTATGTACATCCATCACACCACTGTATCTCAGCCAGTATGTACATCCATTACACCACTGTATCTCAGCCACTATATACATCCATCGCACCACTGTATCTCAGCCACTATGTACATCCATCACACCACTGTACCTCAGCCACTATGTACAGTACATCCATCACACCACTATACCTCAGCCACTATATACAGTACATCCATCCGCCACTGTATCCAGCCACTGCCGGCTTCCTGTCACTTGTAACATGTAGTAAATTGAGATAAAGAGAAATGAAGGAAAAAAATTCAGGAGTGAGGTGGAAGGGTGAAGAGTGAGGAAGAGTAAGCAGGTGAAAGGGAAAGTGTAGAACGAGAGAGAAAATGGGATTCAGGGTAAACCTCGAAAGGGACAGAGGAGCCAGAGGACGATGAGTAGAAAAAGTTAGAATGAAGGGTTAGCATGATTTACCTGATTTACCAGAGGGCTATTAACCCTAGTGGCTTCAATGAGGACAGGAAGCCGACAGCTTGTCAAAGGTCCCCCCATTTGCCTTGATCTTTTCCAGGTAGATTTTAAAACTTAACACGGTTTTGGCATTTACAGCTTCGACGGGTAGGCGGTTCTCTGGGTTTATAACCTTGTCGGTGAAAAAACATCTCCTGTTCTCAGTCCTACAGTGTGCCTTGTTGAGCTTGAAACCATTGTTCCTTGTTTGTGTTACATGTCCGATCTTACCAGCCCTATCAAACCCCCCATACATTACGTCCTCCTTTGATGGAGTGATTGACGGCCGACAGGCCTTAATAAAAACATCTTACCCTTTAAAAAAGTAGTCTGGATTAACATCCTCTAACTTGTTCAGTTTTTTAAGATAAAGTAGTAAGTAGATTAAGCAGATAAAGTAGATAAAAGGTAAATAGACAGAAAATGGGTAGAAGGAATAGAAGAGCTTCCACCATCCATTAAAGACTATTTAAAAGACAAAGAATGGAACTTGTCTCTATAATCAACAGTCAAGATAATTGATGTAAATCACCAACAACTGCAAGCATGTGAATCATATAGTCATTTAAGAACACTGAGTATTTAGTAAGTAAACTTCAAAGTGCTCTCCACTCTAGCTTTCACTATCACAAGTCAGGCCAAATGAAAACAAGATTTCAGGGGGAGTCAGAATTAAAGATCATTGAAATGACAAAAGAGATTATTCATTTATTACATATGTTCATGGACAATTTTATTCCCGTGACATTTTTCCTGTCAGCATTAATTCAGACTTAGTCACTACACAAGAAATTGAAAGCAAATATGGCTGACTTCACCCCCCTCCCCTAGAAATTACACGAAATATAATTTGGGAAATGGTACTTCACCGTACAATTCAAACTCACCAAGATCTCTGAGTATAAGCTGGTTAGAGGAGAATGAGGGGAGGATACAGCAGACAGACAAGGCCCACCAGCCTGGGACAGGCCTGTGTAGACTTTGGCCTGCTACTGCTGAAACCTCTCTGGTGTAGCGAGGCTTCTCTCTCTCTCTCTTTCTCTCTATGTATAATTGCTCGGGTATTTAAAAGGGAACCAGGAGGTAAGCCCTGCCTACCAGGAGTTAGCCTCGGGCTATCTTCCTACCGCACCTAGACAGCGGCTTGTTTGATGGAAAAGACATGAGTAACCGCCTGTAATTATCAGCTTAGCAGAGAGCATGGTCACATGACATGAACCGATCTCTGCTCAACATGTGAACATTAACACTTAAAAGGTGTGATTTGTAATGTCCAGGAGCTAGACAAACTCTCACCACCCAATATCCTGAGTGAATTGCCTCTCCTTGTATCAGTGAAGGTTAAATAATTCCATTTATGGTGTTACATCATGAGGGCCAGCAACTCTAGTGGCCTCAACAGGGACAGGAAGCCTACAGTTTGTCAAACATCCCTCCATTATTTCTGAGGATTTTTCCAGGTGGATTTTAAACTGAATAAAAATAAAGTTGCACAAGTACTCAGATTACCGCATTGTGTTACTTAAAAATATTTCTTGCAAGGATGAGAAAAATACATAAACCCATTACCATATACAGTTTTTCTATTAATATTATTATTATTACATATTTGATAACCCTTTTCTGGGGGGAGCCCCTACGGCTCCCCGGAGCTATCTATGGCTGATATGGATACCCTAACTATTTTGCATCAGTCGATGTGGGTGGAGTTCTAGGCCTACCGGGGACCACGAGCCAGAACCTGGCCCCCTCAGAGAGGCACGGGGAGCAATGGCCCATAGAAATGCACATGTGATTTGGAGCATTCTATATCTGCCATCGACCGGGACAGGCACCCAGAAAGGTAAGCGCCACAAAACAAACCCCTATTCTGGTTAACAACAAAAATCGACAAACGAGTGGACAGAACTCCCCCAGGAAAAACGAACTAACAAGCATGACGTCACACGAGCCGCGCCGCATGTCTGCGCAGCTCCCCCCTCCCCGGGAGGGGGAAGGGGAGCCCCAGACCCCCGCGCCGGCGATCCCCGCCCCAGTTCCTCGGCTGATGGGATAATGCACGGTCGTGTGGCTCCAGCTCCGGTCTTGTTTCTGTGCTGTGACTTGTTTGCAGTGCTGCTCTTACGGTGATCGTGTGAGCTGGGAGTAGTATTCTCAGGTACTCGGGCTGCATGTGCTTAGGGTCACCTTCCCTGAGTGCCCTGTAAGTACCGCCCTTGGGGCTTGGGGTTGCCTTCCACAAGTCACCTTGGGTCTACCTCTGTTGGCTTTTCGCTGCTTGGCGTTTGGCCGCCCCGAGTGTTTGGGAGTTTTCCTCCCTTGTTTACCTTGGGGTAAGTGGTAGTTGTAACACTGGTGGGGCGCAGGGTACTGCGTAGCTAGTTTTCACCTATGACAGCGGCCGGCTCTGTTCCCTCTGGGTACGTTGTCCACTTGTGTGGTTTTTCTTTTATATTTGTTTTTGCCTGGTAGGGGGGTCTGCCTTGTTCCCCCCCCTTATATTAGGTTCGTTTGTGTGGTGGCACCCCCTGCTTCGCCCTCACGGGTGGACACGTCCCGTGGGTTCAGCTTTAGCAGTTTGCTTGGTAGTTTGGGGCGCCGGTTAGCAGTGCCCTGCCTGGGATAACCCTTAGCAGACCCAGTCTAGGGGCCCTGGGAAACCCCCCGGGGGCTCTCGGGTCCGATTGTGGAGACCCTTGCGTCCCCTCTCGCTTTGTGCGAGTTGAGGGTTGCTCTGTCCCTTTGTCTCAGGGTGACTCTCCTTGTTTTTGCCTCCGTCATGCTGCCTGTTGGGTCGGTGACACATTCGACCCTGAGTCCTGCGAGCTTTGTTGCTTGTTCGTGACTCCATTCACCCAGTCTGCTGATGAATTCCCGTGGGTGCAGGCAGCTCGCGCGTTGCAGGGTAGGTTGTTGCAACGCGCTCAGGTTTGTCGCTTCCCCGGACGCCCCGATGCTGCCCCGCTTGTGTAGGGACACACTTGGGGGTTTTGGTCGCTTCGGCCTTGGTTCTTCCACGCCCCTTGATTTTCCCCCTCCTGCTTCCGGCCCCTACGCATCTGTAGGCTTCGGGGTCGGGGCGGGGTTCGAGGTTCTGAGACTTGGGCAGTTTCGGGGGTTGCCCCGTCCGGGGTAGCTGCGGAGGCATTCGAGTCTGTTCCTCCGGCCGATGCTCCGGGGTCTGACCAGTGGGCCCCTTCTCTTCCAGCTCTCTCGGCTGCCCCGGCTTTTTCTTGTGGGGCCGGGGCTTTGGAGGTCGACTCGGCCCCGGGGCCTGGTGTAGAGGCTCCTGGGGTTGGGGAGGAGCGGCCTTGGGGGGCTTTGTGCTCCATTGCGCCCCGCCTGGATTCCGTCCTTCTGAGCGGGGCTTACTGTTGCGAGGAGTGGGGTTTTTCTTTCCCCCCTCTGCGTACGATTTGGGCTTGGGTTCTGCTCCTCCCCGGGTTCGGTTCCGTGTCCCTGTGGTTCCTTCGGTTCCGTCTTCCGGAGTTTTCCGGCTAACCGCATCTCTTCGTCTGCGGTGCAGTTGGCCTTTGCGGCTTACCTCCTGCGTGTCCCGGATCTTGTAGCAGTTTTGGGCTCCTTGTAGCAGTTTTGGGCTACTTGTAGCAGTTTTGGGCTACTTGTAGCAGTTTTGGGCTACTTGTAGCAGTTTTGGGCTACTTGTAGCAGTTTTGGGCTACTTGTAGCAGTTTTGGGCTACTTGTAGCAGTTTTGGGCTACTTGTAGCAGTTTTGGGCTACTTGTAGCAGTTTTGGGCTACTTGTAGCTGTTTGGGCTACTTGTAGCTGTTTGGGCTACTGTCGCCAGTTGGGCTGCTTGTCGCCGGTGGCGTTACTTCTCGCCTTGTTGGGCGCCTTGTAGCTGGTTGGGCTCCTGTCGCCCTGTTGGGCTACTTTTCTTTCGCGTCCTGCGCATGCGCCGTGAGTTTGTTTTGGTTCCGGGCGGTGTGCACACGTGTTGTGCATCCATTTCTCTCGGGGGGGCTTCGCCTCTCGCTCTTTTCTTCATCCAATCCGTGCCCCGTTGCTTGGGGGTTGTCTGGGGTGCTGCTGTACTCACCTAGTTGTGTTTGCGGGGGTTGAGCTCTGGCTCTTTGGTCCCGCCTCTCAACCGTCAATCAACAGGTGTACAGATTACTGAGCCTATTGGGCTCTATCATATCTACACTTGAATCTGAGTATGGAGTCAGCCTCCACCACATCACTTCCTAATGCATTCCATTTGTCAACCACTCTGACACTAAAACAGTTCTTTCTACTATCTTTGTGGCTCCTTTGGGCACTCAGTTTCCACCTGTATCCCCTTGTGCGTGTGCCCCTTGTGTTACATAGCCTGTCTTTATCTACCCTATCAATTCCCTTCAGAATTTTAAATGTGGTGATCATATCCCCATACGTGCCCCCTTCCCCGCTGTGGGGAAGTCACGAGGTTTTTCCCTGCGTTCTAGGGTGGGGAGCCTCCTTCGCCGCTCCCCTCCTCTCCAGCAAGGGCGCCCTGGCCGCCTCCGGCGGCTACGGACTCGAAAGCTTGCGTCATGGCCTTTCAGCGCCTATGTTCTGCAGGTGAGTTGGTGCGGTTTGGCGTTTCCTTCGTCCTGACGCTGTTTTTGGACGTAGGCATGGGTGTACGTACGTACTTGTGACCGTGGTCCGTATCACCCGAGGTGCCTGCTGCAGGGCTATTAGCCCATATTGGGCTGCTCTTGTTCTCTCCACCTGATTCCTTCCTCGGTTCACGGGTGTCTGCGGGTGGCCTCTTGGCCCTTTCGAGGCGACCCCTGCCTGTACTCCTGCCCCTCTCCTATGCTTGTCTAACCTTGCTTGAGTTCGGGGCCCCGCCTCCACCTTGTTCCACGGTGCAACGGTGGGGGTGCCTGTTTGGTGGTACGTTTCCTGTGTCGAGGGTGTTGTGTGCTTGCAGGATTGGGTTCTGGCTCTTTAGTTCCGCCTCTCCCCTGTCGTTTGCCTGTTGAGCGGATTCTGTGCTTCATGGGCGCTCTCGTCTCTGCTCTTGGGGCTGTGTATGGGATCAGCCCATGTTGGGCTGCCTAATGTGTTCCTTCGGTTGCCTGTTACACTGCACACGTTTCTCCTACCGTCCCTGTGGCTCGGTTGGGTGCTCGGTTTCCGCCTGTGTCCCCTTGTGTGCCACTCGTGTACGATTTATCTATCTTCTCTGTCGCTTCCTCGGGGAGTGTGGGGACGTTTTGCTGCGGTTTTGGTACTGCAGCTGCGTGTCGGGGTTGGTTGTGGCATTATGTTCGGCCCTTCCGTGCTCCCTCTGGGGCCCTCCTTCCTTGCCGGTCTTGCTGTGCTGGGCCTGGTTTTTCCATGTTCCTTGGATTCTCTGTCTTGTCCTCGCCTCGTTGTGCTGGTTGGGGATGAGCTTGGGGTCTTCGTCTCGCCCCTCGCTTTTCCTCCGGTTTCCGTTCAAGTTCCGGAGCCTAGTGGGCTCCCTTCCTTGGTGTTTTTCACGGCTGCCCCGGGGTTTTTCTTGACGCTGGGGCTTTGAGGGGACAGCTCGGCCCCGGGGCCTGCTGAGTGGGTTCCCGGGGCAGGGGTGGGGCTAACGTGAGGGGCCTTAGGCCCCGTTGGTCCCCGCCGGGGTCTTTCTACCCCTCTGGGCGGGGCTTGCGGTTTTGTGGTGTGGGGTTTTTTCTGTTCCCCGCTCCGCACGTGCTTTGTGAGCGTCGGCCCCTCCCTGGGCTCGGTTTCCTTGTCCAGTGTGCCCGTTATTTCCGTCCTGTCGGTGGGTGTTTTTCTACAGTCTTCGCCCCCTTTTCCAGGACAGGCCTTCTCAGTCATGTCCCCCTCTTCTTGGGGTTTCTGCATGACTTTTGGTCTCGGGTGCGACGGGGTTTTTGTGCCTTCGTTCTTTGTTTGTTTCTTTTTGTTCTCGAAGGTTTGGGACGGTTTTTGCTCCTTCCCATTTTCTGGTACGTCTGTCGTCATTCGGTTGAGCTTCCCTCCGGTCCTTTCTAGGGCGTGTGGGTCCTCTTCCCGGCAGTTTCTGGATGTTTGGCCTTCTTGTTCTTTTGTGCATTTCTCTCCTCTTCGCGCTGTCTCGGCGCTACTCGTTTTCCTGGGGGCGATTTTGCTCCTTTTAATGAGTCTTCGCTCCTGCCCTTCTGCGGGGTGTTGGTGCGGGGCGGCTCCTTATGCAGGTTCCTTCCCTGTCGGCTGCACTTGTGGCGGTGGACTTGCACGCTTGTGGCATTTTGGTTTTGGTCCTGCGTTTTCTTTTCCCTCCTGGGGCTGTCATAGGATTGGCTTGCAGAGGATGTAGAGGCGCTTGGGACTGTTCCTGGGTCTGGCACCTTGGTTTCTGCTGCTAGCTTTCGGTATCGATGTTCCTTCTGTGCCGTTTCGCAGGCTGTCTCGTGCGTTGTTTCACCTCCGGCCTGCTTCTGCACTGCCTGTGCCGTCCAGGTCTTTGGACAGGGTGCTCTCCTGTTTTTCTTCTCCTTGGTGGTTGTGGCTCCTTGGGGCCAGGTTTGCTTTGCCTCGGCTCTCTTTTGGCATTGGCCTCTGGGGGTCGTGTGGCAGAGCTTCATGCTCTTCTCAGGCGCAGTGGTTTTTTGGCTCTTATGATCTTGGTCATAGGTTTCTTCGTCTGCGGCCGTTCTCCCTTTTTCTGGCGAATGTAATGCCTGCTGCTTTCCGGAGGGGTCCTTTGGTTGTTGTCTCGACTTCGTGTTGAGGAGTGGTTCACCGACCGCCTCCCGGGTATGTCCCCTTGTTTTCTTAGGTAGTCTTTGGTGAGGTAGCTCCGGGGAGCCGTAGGGGCTCCCCCCAGAAAACCAGCGTTGAATGTAATGAAACGCCATTTTCTGGGTGAGTCCCGGAGGCTCCCCGGCACCCTCCCGCCCTCCGGTCGGCGGGTTTTTCGCGGTTTTGATATCCAGCCTCAGAACTGGGGCGGGATCGCCGGCGCGGGGGTCTGGGGCTCCCCTTCCCCCTCCCGGGGAGGGGGGAGCTGCGCAGACATGCGGCGCGGCTCGTGTGACGTCATGCTTGTTAGTTCGTTTTTCCTGGGGAGTTCTGTCCACTCGTTTGTCGATTTTTGTTGTTAACCAGAATAGGGGTTTGTTTTGTGGCGCTTACCTTTCTGGGTGCCTGTCCCGGTCGATGGCAGATATAGAATGCTCCAAATCACATGTGCATTTCTATGGGCCATTGCTCCCCGTGCCTCTCTGAGGGGGCCAGGTTCTGGCTCGTGGTCCCCGGTAGGCCTAGAACTCCACCCACATCGACTGATGCAAAATAGTTAGGGTATCCATATCAGCCATGGATAGCTCCGGGAGCCTCCGGGACTCACCCAGAAAATGGCGTTTCATTACATTCAACGCTGGTTTTTTTATAAAATAAAGTATGTTTAAGCCCCTAAATTCTTACACTATACTTTTTTGGAGTTTTTAAAATCTGACTATAATTGTTATTATTTATAAATAAAATCAAATTGGCAGTAAGCTTAAACATGTTGTCTACAATTTGGATTAATTAATTTACAAAGAATTATGATAATTTCTCCCAAATAGCATTAATATAATAAGACAAATGTAAATGTTTTATTCAGTTTTTACAGTAAAATATTAGTTTGAACTTAGCTTACAGTGGATCAATTGGAATAACTTGGTATTTGGATAATTTTGACTCTGCTTCTGTAAATTATATTGAATTATCATACATGATTGCAGTCACACTTAATCATACACTTTACATAAAAGGTTCATATTGTGCTGTATTTT
>WNGS01065533.1:0-10639 GCA_020271785.1 Procambarus virginalis
GTGGCTAAGTATGTTGACCAGACCACACACTAGAAGGTAAAGGGACGACGACGTTTCGGTCTGTCCTGAACCAGTCTCAAGTCGATTGTCATAATGCACAATTGACATGAGAATGGTCCAGGACGGACCGAAACGTCGTCGTCCCTTCACCTTCTAGTGTGTGGTCTGGTCATCAAAAGAAGTAAGCGTTTGGATAGGTGGAGAATATCCCCCCCCCCCTCTCTCTCTCAGCGTGGTTCACCATCACCAACTAATATAATAATGCTTTGGTTCTTGTCCAGGTTTTAGTACACTCCGAGACCTGATATGATAACTGCTTACACAGTTGTGTTGCATAGCACGGAGCAGTACGACCAGCCTCATAGAAAGTTAGTTTAGTTCATTTATTATGCACCCCATACCCATCTTGTGGGCGGTAGTGGAAAGGGTTACAGAGGCACATAATGGGCTCAGGGACTGAACCCCACAATTCATTTAGCTAAGCAAGTTACAATCTTGATGAGCTAGTTACAAAATTCAATAAAAGCCGTCTCATCAACAATGGGTTCGAGATCGACCTCAAGTACAGGTTCTAAATTAAGCAACTGACATATGTGGAGAGCTAGTGTCACAATTTATATGTTTGTCCTGCACACCGCCCCCCATCCAGTGGGCAGCGGTGGATAGGTTACAATCACTCAGTTACTACCTACAGTTAGCAAACTGGGGATATTTGGCTAAAATTTCTGGTAGCAGATCATTTTGAATGAAATATTTACACATCGCTGGAACATTGGTTATAAAATTGTCTCTGAATTCACGTATCTTTTCGCACTCAATCACATAGTGACAGAGGGTGTGCGAATAATTTTGTTGACACAGTTTACATTTGGTCAGGTCTACATCGGCAAATAATGAAAATTCCCAGAGATACTTGTAACCGAGTCTAAGCCAAGCAGTAGTAACATCTAGAAGTCTGCTGATTTTATTGGATGATCCATAGATGTGTGGCTCCTCTTGCATGATAGTATGATGATAGATGGAATTACTCGTGTCAATTTCACTTTGTCTCAGGTCTACAAGATCTTGTTGAAGTTCTCGGTGTACTGCTGCTCTCAGATTGCTCATTGACAATCCAAGGTTACACTCAACGGCTCCTTTAAAGGCAGATTCTTTGGCTAACTTATCAGCTCTATCATGCATTCGGAGGCCAACATGAGATGGAGACCACATGAAATGGACTCTGTTACCATCCTTAATAATTTTGTTGTATTTGTGTCTAGCTTCGGACACGAGCATGTTACAGTTATGTCTTAAAGAGTTGAAAGCATTTAAGGATGATAAGGAGTCACTTACAATTAATGTATCAAGTTTGGAGACTTGTACACATTTCAGTGCAAGGAGCATGGCAAATAGTTCGGTCTGAAGGGTATAAGAGGCCCAGTTGTTTATACGGACTCCCAACTCAAAGTACAAGCCATCGCCCATTGTCAGCACAACTGCACTTCCAGCTGCACCCGTGGTGCGGTGTAGGGAATCATCAGTGTATATGATTTGAGAGAGAGAATGCTCTGTGGACAGAGCATCAATATGGCTTAAGGCGTTGAGCTTTGCCTCAAGACGAAGCTTGGGCTGATCTCTAATTTGCTTCTTGGGTGGAAAGGGAGGGATTAAAACTGGAAAGGGTGTAACTTACCACGGTGCAGGAAAGTGCCGTTGTTGTTTCTCTTGGTACAAATCGTGAACCTGATACATTCTGAGTTGAGTTCCAGTTTTTGTTATCCATTTGGAACAATGCTGATCTTCAATAAAGAAATTCTGGAGGGCTTCTGCGCAAGGACTAGGATGAGTTATCATAGAAAGCCTTTCAAGTCTATCACTTTACAAACACGCTTGATTTTCTACACTTTTTTATTTAATTTGATATTTGATAGGACGGGCTGTTACACACTACTCACAACTGATTTCGTTCGAACCCTTCCGAAACAAGTGCTTCACTGATGAATTTTGTTCGAACCACACTGCCGTAATTTTTTTATTGATATATACAAGAGCTGTTACATTCTTGTACAGCCACTAGTACGAGTAGCGTTTCGGGAAAGTCTTTAATCCTATGTTCCCTGGAATACGACCCCCGCGAAGAATCGTTTTTGCAACCAAGTATCCATTTTACTGTTGAGTTAAACAGAGGCTACAGTTAAGGATTTGCGCCCAGTAAATTCTCCCTGGCCAAGATACGAACCCAGGACAAAGCGCTCGCGGAACGCCAGGTGAGCGTCTTACCACTATGCCACGGAGACTGCACAAATGCTTTCAGCCCGTCCTCCAAACAAAGACCCAAGAGTGATTCTATGTACCCGCCAAAATCCCTGTTTATGAATGAAAAACGGTTTACACACGACTGGCAACTGATTTCGTTCAAACACTTCCGGAACAAGTTCTTCACTGACGACTTTTGTTCGAACCACAACGCTATAAACAGCCCGTCCTCCAAACAAAGATCCAAAAGTGATTCCATGCACCCGCCAAACCCCCTGTTTATGAATGAAAAGCGGTTTACACACGACTCACAACTGCTGACGTTCGAACATTTCCGGAACAAGTGCTTCACTGACGAATTTTGTTCGAACCACAACGCTGTAAATGCTTCACCCACGTACTACAAATGCAAATAATCGCCAACAGAACCTAAACACCTGACCTAACCTAACCTATGCCTATTTATACACACTATGCTAATATATCATAATATTAATTTATACTTGAGAAAATTCCCGTTTTGAATGAACAGCATGTTAAAATTTATGAATGCGTCTGTGGGGTTGACCGCTGAATGTAATGGACTTGAGTCGAGGATGGGTTGCTATAAATGCTTCACCCACGTACTACAAATACAAATAATCGCCTACTGCAAGCACAAATACAAGCAATGCACAACATGCTAATATATTAAAATATTAATTTATATTTGAGAAACTTTCAATTTTTGAATGAACAGCATGAAAAATTTATGAATGCGTCAGTGGGGTCGACCGCTGGATGTAATGGACTTGAGTCGAGGACGGGTTGCCTGCTGCAGGCTTCGTCTCAACTACAACACTTCATTACACTGCCAACAAACCGACTGCTGTAACCAAGACTATACAAAATAAATATAAAAAACCCACTAAACACTGTGTGTCTAAACAAGCAAATATGTATACGTAAACAATACGTTAGAGAACGATGGGGGGGGGGGGGGGAGGTATGACCCAGTGCTGTAACTGCCCCTTACCCAATAACAATAACATAGGGTCTGAATCAGCTGACACCATAAACACAACACACCGCCCTACGGTGCAGCAAGTCTCCCTCTAACATTTTTTTTTTTTTGAGATATATACAAGAATTGTTACATTTCTGTGGGTTGGAAGAAAACGCACCACGTGGGGGCTTAATTTATTAATAATTATATAAATTAATTACTTAACATAATAATTACAAATTACAAAATTAATTATTATATAAATTACTTACAAAGTAATTAATATGAAATTTATCACAAATTAAAATAATCATAAATTATTATTAAAGAAGTTCTTGCATGAAGAAGCATAGGCTAATTATAACGACTAAATGGATAAATAAATACTGCCTCATAATGAATAGTGAATGGGCATACAAAATTATACAGCAAATAATGGATAGCCGTTATCATGCTAATGTAATTCAATTGCCGTGAAATCTGTAATTAGACTGCGGTAATTCCAGTTCTTGGTATTCTTGGCTTATCACTTTGGGGGTTCCGTCGGAGCACCCCCCAAAGGTAACACAAAATCCATTGCAAATTGGGACAAGTGTCCTCAGCAAGCTGCAAAAGCGCCTTCCCCTGTAAGGCCAGGGGAAGCAGAGGAACCTGGGAGGCGGGTGGGCGTTTTGTAGTGTAACGTCCGGGAGACGGCCAGCAAGAGTGGCCGAGTCCCCTGGACGCGCTTAAATGCCCCAGCGTGATGCGCACGCAACCAAGGACGGTTAGTCACAGATATGGTATTACGTTTTCTTCAGCCCCCAGAAATTTCGCCGTTTGCTTTGCATACAGCGACTATTTTCTGTGGGTTGGAAGAAAACGCACCACGTGGGGGCTTAATTTATTAATAATTATATAAATTAATTACTTAACATAATAATTACAAATTACAAAATTAATTATTATATAAATTACTTACAAAGTAATTAATATGAAATTTATCACAAATTAAAATAATCATAAATTATTATTAAAGAAGTTCTTGCATGAAGAAGCATAGGCTAATTATAACGACTAAATGGATAAATAAATACTGCCTCATAATGAATAGTGAATGGGCATACAAAATTATACAGCAAATAATGGATAGCCGTTATCATGCTAATGTAATTCAATTGCCGTGAAATCTGTAATTAGACTGCGGTAATTCCAGTTCTTGGTATTCTTGGCTTATCACTTTGGGGGTTTGTACAGCCACTAATACGCGTAGCGTTTCGGGCAGGTCCCTGGAATACGATCCCCGCCGCGAAGAATCGTTTTTTCATCCAAGTACACATTTTACTGTTGCGTTAAACAGAGGCTACAGTTAAGGATTTGCGCCCAGTAAATCCTCCCCGGCCAGGATACGAACCCATGACATAGCGCTCGCGGAACGCCAGGCGAGTGTCTTACCACTACACCACGGAGACCGCTCTGGGTCTCCTCTGTTCTATACACCTCTGTTTTAGTCGCCGCTCCGGCCTCTGTCTACACCACAACGCAACAAGCACTTTTGAAACTCTTATCATCCTCAAGATAAACGCCTCTACCAACATCTGTACTGGTGCAGTCATCGGGAGGAGAAACCCTTCATGCAAACTGCACCTACTATCAAGAAGAAGAAGAAGACGCCGGGTGGTACATGTATGTATGAGGGTGTGTACATGTGTATACAACATTGATAATTTTGTAACTAGCGTCAAACATTGTTATTTGCTTAGCTAAACGAACTAGAGGGTTCAGTTCCTGAACCGATTATGTGCCTCTGTATCCTTTACACCACCGCCCACGGGATGGGTATGGGGTGCATAATAAAGAAAGAAATTGAAATTGGGCCCACCCCAGCCCTCCATCAGTCGACGTCCCTCTGGTGCAGTCGTCGGGAGGACAAACCCTTCATGCAAACTGCACCTACTAAATCCATTATGTGCCTCTGTAACCCTTTCCACTACCGCCCACAAGATGGGTATGGGGTGCATAATAAATGAATGAACTAAGAAGAAGACGACGCCCCTCAAACAGAAACATCAACACACTCGAGACGTCGTCAGGTTTGTAGGTTTAAAAATAAAAGTTTAATATCAAGCAGGGTTCATTATTGATTTAAGGAAGAAAAATGCATATTTCTGTGGTTGGAAGAAAATGCTCACGGAGTGGGGGACTTATTTTAATTTTAAAATAATAATAATTAATTATTTAATAAATAAATAATTAATTAATAATACAATCATAAAAGATTAAATTAGATAATCCTTAACTGAAGAAGCATAATAGTTCAATATAACAAATAGGTAAATAGAGCTGAATTAATTATGGTGACTAATGAAGATTAGTGAAAGCCATAAATTAATATACAGAAGTAGAATTACTGTAATCAAATACATTGAAGAGACATCTCTAATTTAAAGTTGCCTGAGCATTTACGGTAATTGTAAAGCTTGGTATTCTTGGCTTGTCACTTTGGGGGTTCCGACGGAGCACCCTCAATCCCGTGAGGGCCAGCTGCGCGGAACCCCCACCCCCGAAGGGCGAGCGGAAGCTGGCTGCTAAATAGTAGCATGACTACTTGCTACGTGGCCGTAAGCGTGCCCAGATGCCCGGAGAGGCCATTAAAACACTCATGGTATCCTGACTGAAAAAGGTACCAATCCGAGTCCTCTAGGCAGATGCTGCGAGCAGACACAGCTCGCTTGGAGGCTTATGGAGCGGCAACTAGACGGTCCCTGGGCAGTAAGGCGGGGTGGCCCGCCGTCTATGCCCTGGAAGGGGGGCCTACTGCCGAAATTGGACTCCAGCAGGGAACGCTTCCACCATGGCGAATGACTGTCGATGCGGTGTATATCTTCGTCGTAGTATCCCGCCCTCACAGGGACCAGTCCTGGACGGCTGGCCCCAGGGCGGGTGCGGGAATGTGAACGCTATCCACTCCGAGGCCGACTCCCCAGGGTCGACCCCGTGTTGGTCGCTGTCGCTGTGGTGAGCCCCTCGGGTGTGGAGTGGTGTCTGCTTAGAAGCGAGTCGGTTGCCTCCCAGTATACCTCGCACGGTGGGCATGAGAGCTGTGGTCCACCTTTCGTGGCCCCACTGCGCCTTCCTCGATCATCACAGGTTTTCGTCGTCCTCGTTCTATTGTGGGTCTCCTCGCTACTGTGGCCGTAAGCGTGCCCGTATGCCCGGAGAGGCCATTAAAAAACAGTCGGTCTTCCTTGACCCAGACTGAAAAAGGTACCTTTCCGGGTCTACTTGGCAGATGCTGCGAGGAGACGCAGCTCGCTTGGTGGGCCGGCGGAGTACCATCTTGACGAGCCGTGGAGCGGGGAGGCGGGAATAGCCCCCCACTGTGGACTGGGAGGAGTACATACTGCCGGGTTTGTACTCCATGCAGGCAGCGCTTGTCACCGTGGGGAATGACTGGTTGTTTCCGTGTTTATCTTCGTCGTAGTAGCCCACCTTCGCAGAGACCAGTCCTGGATGGCTGGCCCCAGGGCGGGTGTGGGAATGTGGACGCTGTCCACTCCGAGGCCGACTCGCCAGAGTCGACCCATACATATTTGGTGAGGATAGTGACATCTTCATTGCTCCTGGGATAGGAAGCCAGAGTGTATTGATACACGTTAGGCTTATTTCGAGGTTCCCCCCCATCCCATCCATCCCCAAGATCGAATTACTGACCCCGCCCAGGATGCAACCCTACAACAAGCTGCAAGTACCTATTTACTGGTAGGTGAACAGAGACATTAGGTGTAAGGAAATGTGCCCAACCATTTCTGTCCCGCCTCAGATTCGAACCCAGAGTTTTCGATTGTGCGTCAAGAACGAACCCAACTACTACCGGGACCTTTGTAAGGAGACCCTCTTCAGTTGAGCTCCTGCTTCAACCTTGACCATGAGCAGATGCCTTTAGGGCCTACCAATCTACCTTGTACTCGCCTAGTTGCGCTTGTAGGGGTTGAGCTTTGGCTCTTTGGCCCTGCCTCTAAACTCCCAATCAACTGGTTTACAGATTCTGGAGCCTATTGGGCTCTTATCAAATCAGTCCCAAGGATAAACGTCTCTGTGGCCCAGTTTCTGACCAGGCCTGCTGGTTGGTCGTCATGTGTTCAGGCTGCCGGAACATTTGGAGCCGTTTTACCCGTTGAGTCTCGATACTAGCATCGGGCATTCCTCTTAAATAGTCCAGACTGTATGACATCCGGCACACTTACAGACTGGGGACACAGGAAAGTTGATAGATTTTTATGTTTTTCCTTGATGGGGCCAAATGCTCGCCTCCCCGAGGAATCCTTGGGGCTCTCCAAACATCTGCTTACCTATCAGTACTTACCTGTCAGTGTCTACAGGGGAGTGAGGTCTGGCTCTTTATGCCCTGCCTACTAACCTTGTACATGTTGCATTTAAAGTTAATTATTCTGATTTTCAAATTCATTGTCAAATTTGGCCTTAAAGTTGTGGATAGAGGTGACTTCCATAACTTCTTCCTTAAGAGCACTCCACTTGTTAACTAATCGTACAGAGTACGAGTACTTTCTTACGTTCCTTTAGCTCATTTGCATTTCCAGCTTCTACCAATGTCTTCTTGTCCTGCTTTCTCTCAATCTGAAGAGGCTATCCTTCTCCACCATATCTATTCCCATCAGTATCTACAGCAAGTAATGCATAGAAAATAGAGGAACTAGACCACAAATAGGAGGGTCTTATATTGATTATTAAAATGAATATAAAGAGCAGATAAAGTGAAAGCAAAGTTGGTAATGGGTGACTTCAGTATGAAATAAGTGGATTTGGAATGTTTACTAGGCATGGCCATAAAATTGTTTTTTAGAGTAAGGATGGGGATATTCCATTATTGTGAACCTTGTGTTCATATAGAACAATGAAGTGATCTGTTCTATACAGTACATACCTGCAGTAGTCAAGATCCTCTCCTATTAGAACTCAATTACAAGACAATTCAGTATGACAGAAGATTGATGAATGCCAGATATCATACAGATTTGAGATTTACAGAGGTCATTTCAGGGAGCTAAGCAAGTTCTTCAATGAATTTGATTAGGAAGGATTGTTTGTAGGTAAGAATGTTAAAGAAATGTTTACAAAATTCTACAACATTTATAACTAAGGCATCCAAAAGTTAATTACAAATCAAAGTGCTGAACCGGAAAACAAAACTTGTTTTAACATATTGTGAGAGGGTAAGAGACCATAAAAAAAAGACATGGTAATAATAGACGAAGGGGCCTAACCCTCAAATGTATCGGCAATATAGAAAAGCATATAATAGCCACACAGCGGTGAGAAGAGAGGTTGAGGGAATTCACTGGTAGGAAAGAAGCACAGACAAATGCCTAACTGAACTCTTGTGCCACTCCCCAAACTGCAACTTGTCAACTTGAACCCTGATAGGTCTATGTAGATGTCTTTCTGTGCAGGTATTCCTTTTCCATCATAAGAATAATAACACTAGCATGGTTATCTTTCTGTAACTTCAAGTAAGCAATGGAATATGACAGGCAGTAATAATAGATGGTGGATCATCGACAGGTACAGCTGGTAGCGAGACTGGCCTTGGCACCAATACCCTTCGGCTTCCCATCCGCTACCCACACCAGCCGGCCGCCTCTTCAACACTCATTGACACCACTTGATTCTTTGCATGGAGATGGCTTCCTCTTTCAAATATCATCATTACGCTTAGTTCAGGTTTGTTGCTACTCGTCCGCAAGGTCAAATGGTAATTACTGTACAGTTCTGACTTGTTAGAATATACAAGCAACATCGCTTCTATATGATGCAAGACTTGCAACAGATTTTATAGTGAATTTCAGCAGTTTGTGTACTTATAGAGCCCCACCCATTATTTTGCTAGATATTTATTTTATTTAAGATAAATGTTAGTGTAATGATTGTTAGGCATCAATTCCATTGTTGAATCTTAAGTTTTGGTTTCATGGTCAGTTTTAAACTTTGCCTCATAACTGGCCTGGAAAGTTTTGTAACTTGGCTGGCCCTGGGGTAATTTTCAATGTCTGCTTCCAGATAGTGTTTTATTATAATTTGCTTTAAGAGACATTTTCTGTGATTCATCGACTTATTTAATTGTCTAATTTTTCAAGGATGTTTACAAGGAGGTAACATTTGGCAAGCTTCACTGTCCCTCATTCTTGCCAGTTACTGCTTTCAGCCAAGCAGGCATACCATACCCTGTTATAGGCTTGCCTGTTGGTAAATGAAGTTTATATTTTGATAGCTATACTTAAAGTTGGTTCATATTAGTGGCATTGCTGCATCTTGACCCAGTTCCCCAAAAATGTGATTACTATATATGTTAAAATTATGAGGTGAGAGTCCACTGAATATTGCTGGATCTTCCAGGTAACGGCATATTATGTTGTACCTTGCTGTCTGTAACTATTTATAGAATAACATGAAGTTGCTTATACTGAGCAGTGTTTAAAGATCTTGCCCATAGCATATAATGCCGGTTTCAACTAGCAAGCCAGCATGTTTAGATATTAATATGGTTTTCAGTGATTAAGTTGATACAGCTCACATATGTGCAAGGCAGTGATCATAGCTGATTACTTTGAATAATGTCTATTATATTCCTCCAAATTAATTTTTTTATTTATGGATTTGATTCATAATTATATAACATATCAAAAGGTTCTTTATACCTTTCAATAGCATCTTCACATTCATATCAGCTCTTGTGCTTGGAGGAAAATATAATCCTTCACCTGGAGTGTAACTCTTCACATCCTTTGTACCTGCCCAACCATATCTCAAGAGTACCTTTGTACATGATTTATAGGATTTTCATTCATATCAAAGTTCTATACATATGTTGAGTTGGTGTCCATTTCTAGTCATTTTCTATTAAGTTTGTTGTAAAACACACAGTAGGAGAGTTGGCATTGTGAGAGATGATTGTGTGGTTGGTATGTCGTGCTGACAGCACAAGTGTTTGAAGTAAGGATATTTTGTGGAGAACAAAGAATATACTGACTAAAATAATATAACCCAAAGAGTGCTTTGGACTGTATGTAAGAAGATATAAATGTCATCGTAGTGTTAAACATAAACCTTCAAACATTGCAAACTTTTGGCTTCTGATGTTTATCAAAGATGTATTTTTTGAGGACTGTTGATCACTGTTTGGAAGGATCCTGGCTAATACTTGCCTAGCTAAGTTTGCAGGACCAAACTTCAGCTCCTGGGCCCCTTCCTTTCCAACTGTTAATTGTTTTGATACCTGTACAATGGCTCCAGGCCCCTTTTCTTCTTGTTATACCTGTTTTTAAATTTTGGATGGAGATAGCCCTTATTATTTTCCCTTCAAGTTCATTCCACTTGCTTACTGCCCTTACATTGAAGGAATGTGACCACACATCTTTG
>WNGS01065541.1:0-31404 GCA_020271785.1 Procambarus virginalis
AGGTGAGGTCTGGGGAACTTCTCAACAGTCAAATTAATCAACTCGTGGTTGGTGGCGTCGTGTCCACGTAAACTCATGAGTTGAGGTGGCTGACTCCCAGTTGTTTGTCTGCACACTGTGGAAAATATACAACTTAACTCTTGCACTATTATTATATTCCCCAATTTATTTCAAATGAGCATCATAACCTCCCATTTGAACCTAAACTTACTCTGGATACTGTCGAGCTCTTGCAGTGTAACGACCGGTTAATTCTCCCCGGAAATATGGCCATAATTCCAAGATAGAATAAATTTTAACCGACCGAACTCCACTTCCCTTATTGTGTGAAGCAAGCAGCAACGTCTTTGAGCCGTAATCCGTCGGATGACTCAAATATTGGGCGATAGTAATCAGCTGACTTTACCGCGGGGTCAGATTGTGTTTGTGATGGCGTGAGACTGTGTGCACTTGACGCTTCCTCCTCCTCCCCACCCCCTCTCTCTCGGTAAAAGCCCGATTGATTGATTGATAAAGATTAAGCCACCCAAGAGGTGGCACGGGCATGAATAGCCCGTAAGTTTTTTTTTTTTATATTATTTTTACATGCAAGCATGCAAGTATAAGCAATAAATACAATAAAATTAACATAAGAAAACAAAATGAGCAAAACAAACAAACCACCGGCCAGAAGGACCGACAGCACAGTACAAAAACATCAATAAACAAATAGCGCAAACAGGCAAACAATACCCAAATTACAATAACACATAAAACAAGGTCATAATACACATAGAAAGCAGAGGAGAACAAAAATAAAAAATAAACAAATAAATAATAAATCATAAAACAAAAAACCATAAACATAACAAACAAACCAATAAACAAACAAAAAACATGCACAACCACTCACGTAAGAGGGCAAACAGCATAGCCATAGGGGCACATAATACATCAGAATCAAAGAAACAGATAATCATGAAAAGGTATAGCCTAATTACAATAAACAGGGACATTGAGAAAACTAAACACGACATCGGCCTGAAGGGCACACAATACACTAATTACAATAAACAGGGACAGTGAGAAAACTAAATACGACACCGGCCTGAAGGGCACACAATAAATACCACAGAACATACTAAATCCACTACAGACGCGAAATACTCAGCAAGCACACAAACTATCAAGAGTGCGCATACTTATCCGGCCACTCAGCTGCCGGGAAACGAAGACAATACGCCTCCCAAAGCAACATGATGTCGTCAGAGTGACTATGGGCCGTACGAGGATCGGGCATCAAATTCGGCACACCCTCAACAAAAGCCTGAGCCTGTGGAACCCAGATAGTCGAGGGGCACCACGGAACAGGCAGCACTCGGTCAATAAAGCCAAATTCCAAAGGGTTGGTCTTCTGATCGTACGCCACGCCGGAGGCCAAGATGATCGGGACGGGCTTCCCCCTACAGGCGCGGGCAACGGGCAGCGCACTTGTAACCTTGGCAGCCCCACAGGGCTCCGCAGCAACCACCGGACGGGACACCTGCAGGGGCCCCCCTCGCTGAACATCCTTCTTTAGCAACAACACGAGGTCGCGGCCTGCACCAGCATCCCCCGCACCAACGTCCGGAGGAGCAACCACCCCCCACTGCGGAGAACCGCCTACAGAAGAAACAGGAGGTGAATCATACACACAATCCTTGGCATCAGCAGGTACATGGACGTCAGCGACCACCACATCATCTCCCGAAGACCCATCGGCGTCGAAACCCTCCACATCAGCCCATGCAGTAGAAGAACGCCTGGACCGCTTGGGCACCGGGCGCACATCCTCAGAGCCGGAGGCGGACCCAGAACCACGGGCATCACAAGCCGTGCGAACCACCGCTCGCCTCATGACGGCAGCAGCCTCAACCGCAGGGGGAACCGGACCACATACAACAGGAGGCCCCACAGCCACCCCAGCACTCAGCGCAGCCGGGACCCGAGGCGAGGATGCAGGCGAGCATGCAGGGCCAGGCGCAGCAACTGAAGACGGGTGAGCAGACGGCGAGGAGGGAGCATCAGAAAGGCCCACGGGAGCATCAGGGACAGGAGCAGGAGTATCCACCGAGGGCATCGCAACATCCTGAGGAGGGTCGGCGACATTCGGGGGAACGTCCACCACAGGGGGCGCATCAGGCGACACAGGGGGCTTAGCCGCGTCCGGGGAGGCGTCCAGACCCACAGAAACCTCCTCCACAGGAAGCGGTGGGAAGTCCTCCTCACTGAAGAGGTTCACAGGCGCAGAGGCACGCAGAACATTCAGCAGCCTGATGGCCCGACAGGCCACAGCGATAACATGTCCGGGGCTGGCGGGCGTAAAACACCCGAACTGTGTACCCCAGCAGACGCACAGAGGACGGGATATCCTCCCGTAACCTCATGCCCAGGGTACGAATGTTTGTGCGGACACCCTTTAGTGGGCTCGAGGACACCACATTCACCCGCACACTAACGACGGCGCCAAAACGGCCGAAGTACCGCCGGAGCAGACCCTCCGGAAACTCCAAAGGAGCCCCATGGACGCTGACGTATGTGAGGGCACCACTCCGATCAGATATGGACACAGTGCCCGCACCATCCTGCAGAGGCAATGTCCGCCCCTCGTATCGACGTAGAAATTCGCGATACGCCATGTCTGCAGTGAATTTCAGGATCACCCGACGGGCCGTCACCAGCTCGACACCGTAGATATCCATCACAGGTACCTGCAGCTGCTCACACACCCGTGCAATCTCTGGGTATCCAGCCCGGCTGGAAAATTCCAGGCCCACAGACTGAGCCCGCAGTACCGGTGGGAGGGGGACCCCCATCGCAACTCAGTTCCGCCACGTCAGCAGCAGCCAGCCAGGCAACAACACTGGTAGGGCAGCGACGCCCCGCCACCTGGCGACCAAACAGCGAACAACTCCAGCAGTCACGGAGGGACACGTCCGCACTCCACGGCTACTCCAAGTGCACTCTCTTTACCGCGGGGTCAGATTGTGTTTGTGATGGCGTGAGACTGTGTGCACTTGACGCTTCCTCCTCCTCCCCACCCCCTCTCTCTCGGTAAAAGCCCGATTGATTGATTGATAAAGATTAAGCCACCCAAGAGGTGGCACGGGCATGAATAGCCCGTAAGTGGTACATTTTTTTTCCGTAATTCTTTTCATTATTCTGAGGTTGCATTTAATCATCAAGCTGTTATCGCGGGGGAGGATACTGCTTCACAGTCTTTATGAGGGTGTCCAGCTGCTGGACACCTTTGTTGACCAGGAGAGTGGCTCTGTTGATGGCTTCAGGGTGGCAACTGCAAGATTCAGGAACTCTTAAAGCTCTTCTAAGGTCGTTGGTTGCTTCACATTCCAGAAGATAGTGAAGTAATGGCTTTTCTGTGACAGTTTGGCAGAAGATGCACTCTCTCTGTCGGGGTTCACTAATCTCCCAGTTGCATCTGTTACCTAGACGTAGTCTATATAACCTAACTGCTATTTCCCTGTGGATTCCTTTTGGGATATTTAACCTTTCTAATTTGGTTGCCTGAAGATACCATGTTGCAGAGGGCGAACCTTCAGCTATTCTCTGGTGTAGGTAGGCTTTGTTGAGGTGTGAGAGCTTTTTGGTGATGATGTTTTTAATGTTCTCTAGGCTGGGTTGAATTGTTTTATCTATCACTGGATGACGAGTTGCCAGTTTAGCAATTTCATCAGCTTTCTCATTTAATGGGATTCCAATATGGGATGGGATCCAGTTCAAGGTTATGTTGAGTCCTTTGCCTTTAGCGACTGCTCCAAGATACAAAATGGTGGTAATTATTTCCACGTTATCTTTCCACTGTTTTTGTCCTAGTATTTGAAGTGCAGCTTTTGAGTCTGTGTGTATGATTGCATTTTGAGGGTTTTGTGCAATCACATATGCGAATGCCTGTTGTATGGCAAACAGCTCAGTTTGGGTTGATGATACTAGTCCTCCCAGTCTCCAATATGCCTGTATGCTGGCCGTGCAAAGAGCAGCGCCAGCACTCTCATATTCTGTGTCAACCGATCCGTCTGTGAAGATGTGGGTGGCTCCTGCTACTGCTATGCTATACATTTGCTCTTCTATTATGCGCCTTAGGATTGTCGGATCATAGGCAGCCTTTTTCATTGGGAGACTTTCTATTACTATTTTGAAAGTAGGCTCGTCCCACGGTGCAGAAGGAGTGTAATTTGGGTGTGGATGATCACCCTCTCTATCGAGAATCATGCTTTTTAAATGTAGTCTGTTTAGGACTTTTCCTGCTCATGCAGCCCAAGAGTTCCCATTGTTTTGGCCTAGTCCAACCACCAAGGCCTGCCGTACTGGGATTGGATCAGAAGAAATAAAAGCCCGGGAAATGTCACGCTATTGAATTTTATCTTGTTCACTAACAGGACGATATCGACGTCATTTTACACCCTAATAAATTGCATCAAACACCAGAGAACAATGTTTCATTGTTCATAACACTTGGTCGAAGAGTTTGTAGTTCAAAGCACATATACAGAGTGCTACATACGTGACAAGACTTTTATTACAACCGTGAATCGACTGGTCACGAATGTGGAAATTTCACCTTGGAATGGCGGTAAACTTTATTCTAGTTAAAATAAATCAAATTCAAATCTAAATTACAACGCAAATGAATGCAGATTTTAGACTGGATTTAATTATAATTAAATAAAGAATTCGTCACCGTGAGGTGTAGCGGCTGATGCAACAGCCCGCCATAGATAGTAGGAAAAGTTTGGCGTTCCCGCACTAGAGTGTAATATTGTTATTAAAATTATTTTCCTAACACAAGGCTTTTATATTGCTGTGCTAGGGGTTAGTACTTGGGTCGTCGGAAATTTCCGACAGGTGCGGGTGTTGACAGTGGCAGGTGTGCACAATATGCATGAATAAGAAAGTGGCAGGGTGGGGTGAATGTGGTGGTAGTGGTAGTTGTGTATCCTATGCATGACTAAAGTTGTGGTAGATGGGGGGTGCAGGTGGTGACAGTGTCAGGTGTGCACCATATGCATGTCAAATGTTGTAGCAGGGTGGTGGTGACAGTGGGAGGTGGGCACAATATGCATGTATTAGGTTGTTGAAAGGTGGTAGGGCAGGTGGTGACAGTGGTGTACCATATTCATGTATAAGGTTGTGGAAGGTTGGTTGGGCAGTTGGTGACAGTGGCAGGTGTGTATCATATGCTGTATAAGGTTGTGGGGGTGCTGGTGAAAGGGAACGGGGCCCACAGGAGGGGTAATGGTCAAAGTACAATATAAGCGAGAATGAGGGTGCTGTAGTGACCGCGCAAATCTGCGTAGACAATAGCGATCACGACGATCCTGTAGAGACAGGATTCAGGTCTCAACATACAGGCTTAGGGTTTAGTCGAATGAAAGGCACCAGAACCGAGAGACGTAGCCCAGTATGATGAAGAGAATCATGACTACGAAGAGTTGAGGGAGAGGCAGAGGAGTAAGCAGCACAGCCATAATTGACTTTAAACAGCACAAGAGAGGAATGTAGAGAGAGGAGCCAGCGCCTATTGCCTTTCTAGTAATTATGGGACAAGACCTTAAGTACGTTAATTCCTTAGAGCAATCAACTCGGAGGTAACAGATATGGAATGACCAAGGCAAACGAGTGTGAAAGATTAACCCCCAGAAGTTTAGCAGACTCGTTATACAAAAGATTACCATAAAGCGACAGTGGGGTCGAAAAACTACTTGCTTCCGAGAAAAGGTCATAGCACAAGTATTAGTTCTAGAGAATTCAAAGCCATAATTGGTGGCCCAGGACGACACAGCATCAATCGCAAGTTGGAAGCCGCCGTTGGGAGAAAGGCGAGTCATCACTATGACAGTTGAGGGTAACAGCGTCAACATACAGGGCTGAGAAAATGCCAGAGCTTAAGGAGGAATGATGACCATTAAAGGAAGCCAGGAAAAAAGAGTAGTGCTCGTAACACTACCTTGGGGTACGCCTTCGTATTGCCGAAAAGAGGCGGAGAGAATGTGATACCAAGCCTCACTCTAAAGGAACAACCAGAGAGAGAAAGCTTTGGAGGAAGAGAGGGAGATTACCACGAAGGCCAAATGAACGGAGTTGGGATAGCATATTGTATCTCCAGGTGGTGTCTTATGCGTTTCCAAGTCAAAAAAAGACATCACCAACGGAGGTCTTCGCAGCAAAGGCAGTACGAATATAGACCTCAAAGTTCACCAAGACATTAGTTGTGCTGCAACACTTACGAAAGCCAAATTTAGAAGGGGGAGAGGTGGTAATAGTGTTCCAAGAACCAAATCAGATGGACATTAACTATACACTCAAAGAAATTGAAGATTCAACTTGTGAGGGCAATTGGGAAGAAGGCATTAGAGGATGACCCCTAGAGAACTAGGTTTCCGAATGGGAAGCCCTCCTCAAGGTAGTCCTCAGGGACTGACGACTCCCAGACCCAGTTAGAAATATTCAGTATATACTGAAACATGCATGGATAGAGATAGCGAAGCATCTCATAATGAATATCATCTGAGCCTGCTGCCATTGAACTGCAGAGGGCTAGGGCAGATTGAGGTTCCGAGAGAGAAGGAGAAATTATCGTAATAGGGAAGCTAGAGATGCGTGCGAAAATCTAAGGATAAAGATTGAAGAAGAGGTTTGCGAGTATGGAAAGAAGGAGGAGGATGGAAACCAAAACTAACAGTCAAAAAGTGCGAACCCATTTTGGCCGCGACCCACACCGGATCCGCCACAATAAAATTACAGAGTTGAAACACTGGTGTTTCATCTGTTGGATATCTTTGGGATTTTCTTCCAGAACAGAGGAGTGTCAGTTGTAATGGTGGAAATGAATGTCTCCAACTCTCACGCGGCCCTACAGATGGGTCGTAGGATGGCCTTATGATCCACCGTACTCACTATCCGAAACAAAATGAAAACATCAGGCGTCCGTCGGCGACGGTGTTTCTTCCAGGCTGGACGCTTACAGCAGACAGCCCGAGCACAGTCTTCATTATACCAGGGAACGCACATCCGCCTTGGGATGTAGAGCAAAAAACTGAGCATATAGCAGACTATATTGCACCATTTAGTCTAATATGGTGTCAAGAAAAAGGAGGAAGGCTTGAGGGAGAGGCAGATCAGAGAAGTCGGAAAGAGTACCAAATAGAGGTGTCAGTCAGCCTTGGTAAACTGCCACCTAAGGAATGAGAGGGGAGGGTGAAAAGAGGTGACAAGGATAGAGAAATGCTATGGAAAACTGTTATGAAATGCTATAGAAACTGTTATGGAGGTCATCCGCTAACACCCCCATGTAAAGTCTAAATAAAGAGAAAATGAGCAGAGACACAGATCAAGACAAGAGAGGGTGCGAGTGCAGGAGTCAACTGAGTGGGTACACCAGAATTTAGAAGGGACATAGAAGAAGAGAGGAAAAATCATTCAAGAAAGCGGCCCTGGGTGTGAGGGAATGAAAATTCCCTCAGCTAATTTTCCTAGTTTTGTAGATTAGGTTATTAGGTGTAGATTAGGTTAGATTGGTCAAGACAAGATAGGGGGGGAGATGGGCATTTGAGTTCCCCTATGCCCGCCAAAATCTTAAGTCTGAGCTGGGCGGCAAGCTGAGGAGAAGGTGACTCTGGGTGGGGGTGGTGGCTGCCACCTCCATCACCGTTAATCGCTGTGTCATCCTTATTACTCATAGTGCATGGCACTCCTGCTATCATGGGTTGTGTCGAGGCCGAATTTGCGTGAAATGGGGCCAAAGAGTATGGAAGGAAGAAATGAAAATCTAAGAGACTAGGTTCACCCATGAGACAGCTGGCAGGCCTCATGGTGTATCAGATTGTTCCTCACATCGGGTTCGAGTATCCTGTCTATGTTAACGGACAATTGGTGGAATAAGGGCAAGGCCTCGTAGTGTAATTGTGGTGATATTACAAGCTCCTGTTGGACTTTGAATTCCACCTTGCTGTGTCCGCCATGTGGTGACGCTGTAATGATCTGGTGCGGAGATCATTGGTTCTCCCTTCTCCCCTCCCTCCTCCTTCCCTCTCCCTCCTTCCTTCTCTCTTTCTCCCCTCCCCTTACCAGTCATTCGTCTCCCCCTTCACCCCCCCTTGTCGCCCATTTGTCAAGGACCAAGAGGTTGACCTGATCTGGTGCTCAGATCATTGGTTCTCCCTTCTCCCCTCCTTCCTTCTTCCCACTCCCCTCCTTCCTTCAACTTCTCCCCTCCCCTTACCCGTCATTCGTCTCCCCCTTCACCCTCCCCCCTGTCGCCCATTTGTCAAGGACCAAGAGGTTGACCTGATCTGGTGCTCAGATCATTGGTTCTCCCTTCTCCCCTCCTTCCTTCTTCCCACTCCCCTCCTTCCTTCAACTTCTCCCCTCCCCTTACCCGTCATTCGTCTCCCCCTTCACCCTCCCCCCTGTCGCCCATTTGTCAAGGACCAAGAGGTTGACCTGAGGGTAGTCTTGCCTCGTGGTACCTCTGGCTTCCCCCACTCAACCCTCCTCACTCAGATTTCCCTCTCATTCCCTCTTTTCCCCTCTCACCGGTTCCTTCCCCATACCAGGCGAGTCAAATGTCCCTACTCTTTATCTTGGAGAAGACAGGCTGGAACATAAATTATCAGTTTTGTAAACATTGCTCGGAGGTGCAATGGGCCCCATGGAGGCGCCTTGTTCCCTTCGCATAGCTGGACAGAGCTGGCAGAAAAAAATTTCACTAGTGTGTCTTGGGAGTGTATCGGAACTAGAGGGCCGCAAGGCCGCATCCAAAGGGGCTGAGGGCAGCCATCAACATCGTGGCCTCAGTGCGGTATTTAAGGTATTGTGCACTTGATTCATGTCCTCAGTCGATATCCATTGTGCATCTATTGGAATAGAATATAGGGTATATGTTCAAATTGTCTTAATTTACATGATTAATAAAATAAATTATATAACTTGTCCAGAGGTATTCACTTAACTTTCCTTTGATATATTTCTCTACTTGGTCATTTTTGTGTGTTGCCTTGGAAACACACAAAAAATCCATGTTCTCCTCCATTTAGCAGATATTAAAGTTGCCCTTTGATTTAAATAAGTAATGTAAATTAAACAAACTAATTCCCAAAATTGACTAATGATTCCTTGCCTTCCTGGGGAATCGGTGATAGACACATTCAGATATGGTTGGACGGGAAGGTGGTTGCAGTGTTTAATGATTTATTATTATTCTTTTAATTTAAATTAATAACCCTTTTTCTGGATGTACCTTCCTCATTAAATATTCCTCTTATATTCGTGGCAGTCCAGTGAGGGGTCATACTGGACTGTAACAGTGTGAAGCTGGGGTATTGAGTGAAGAGAGAAAGAGAATTACAACAGGGATAGCGTTAAGAACGATTACGATGGTTAAGGGTTATTACAACGCCGGGCATTATCACCCCCGGTGTATGAGCGAGGCATGCTCAGGTATGTAGTTGGTGTGGGTGCTCTCCCATCCACGTTGTGTATGCCTGTGGGCACCAGCCAGCCAGCCTGAGGCAAGCCCCATGTGCTCGCCACCCTGGCCACCCTTTAGGGCCACGCAGTGGCCACATTTCTTGGCCACCCCCTTGGGCCACGTTTGGCCACCTGCCCTGGACACCCTAGGGCTACACCTAGTCGACGCACGTGGAGTGAGCTAGGTGTTCTGCAGCCAGTGAGGTAGTGACCGGGGAAATAAATGAAATGAGAGTGGAAATTGTGAGTACAATAGTAATTGTTACGGTGTCTCAACGGTGAATTACCGGACTGTTGTTAATTCCGGTAACAGCTGTGTTGTCCCATAGCGCCTGGCAGGCGAGGGAAGCAGCTGAGAGACCACTGTCTGTACTGACGTCCAGGTGACTGGTTGTGATGTACCTGGAGATGGATGTTGTACACGGTACCACACATGTAGATGTATATAGATATATGTTGTGTGTAGACTGACTCGAGTATGTAACCAGTCAGTATAGAGATTTACCATGTAAGTAATCCAGTTCTGCCGATTCTATATAATCGTTCAGTCTAGATTAATGCCATGTTGCCGCATGTTAATTATATTATTGCAGAGGTAGGCAGGCCAGTGTTGTAGGGTTGTCAGTGGATACCCTGAGGTCTGTATAATTATGTATAATTTATCTAGTGATATAATTTTCATTGATTAAGTGAATGCCATTTCCATGTGTTTCATTTGCATGTGTATGGTCCGCCTGGAGCTGCCGTGGGGTACAGACGTGTCGTCTGGCCTCTGGTGGTTTGAGGTGTTTGCCGTTTTCGTCACCAGAGGGGGTGTGGGAGTTTCTGCCCCCCCCCTGTTGTTGCTGCGGGCTGCGTGTTGACGTGGCGAGCTTACCATGGGTGGTCCCCTTCCATCTATCAAGCGCGTGAACTCCGTGGGCCTGGAGTTCACTGGTCGTGCTGGATATCCGGAAATAGCCGTGGTTCTGTGCGACTTGCTTCATGTCCCTGTGATGGACGTTGACGGTATTGAGCTTGTGACTGCCCATCGAGTTGTCATCAAGCTTGTGACGGAGGAAGTGTACCGTGATTTCCTCAGTCGTTACGAGGGACGCTCGTTGTCGATGCCGGGTGGTGCCGGCTCTGTCTCCATATCCGACCGGAGTGGTGCGCTGACTTATGTCAGTGTGCATGGGGCGCCCCTGGAGTTTCCCGAGGATTTTCTTCGGCGTTACTTTCAGCGGTTTGGAGCGGTCATCAGTGTGAGGGTCAACACGATATCCTCTGGGAGGTATGCCGGGAGACGGACGAACATTCGCACCTTGGGGATGCGCCTGCGGTCGGATATTCCATCTTCGGTCCGGCTCCTGGGGTGCTACATCCGGGTGTACTATGCCCGACAGCCTCGGACCTGTTTCCGGTGTGGCCTGGTGGGGCATCAGGCTGCCGGGTGCGATGCGGCTCCGGTTGCTCCTGTCAACCTATTCCGGGAAGAAGATTTCCCTCCGCTTCCCCTGGACGAGGACTCCGGGGATGCAGTGACCGACCCGCTCGTTGTTGCGGCTACCCCGGCGTCGCCTGACGTTCCCCCGGATGTCGCCGGCCCTCCTCAGGATGTTGCGATGCCATCGGTGGATACTCCTGCTCCTGTGGGCCTTTCTGCTGCGCCCTCCTCACCGTCTGCTCACCTGTCTTCAGCTGCTGCGCCTGGCCCTGCATCCTCGCCTCGGATTCCGGCTGTGCTGGGTGCTGGGGTGGCTGTGGGGTCCCCTGTTGTGTGTGGTCCGGTTCCCCCTGTGGTCGAGGCTGCTGCCGTTTTGCGGCGGACGTCAGTTCGTCCGGCTAGTAGTGCCCATGTTTCTGGGTCGGCTTCCGGCTCTGACGATCTCAGGCCGGTGCCCAAACGATCCCGGCCTTCGTCGTCTACCTGGGCCGATGTTGGGGACTTTAGTGACTGTGAGGCCTCGGGTGTGGATGGAGTGGTTCCGGTTACGTTGCTGGCTCCGCAGTTAGTGGTGGCGGACGTCCATGCGCCTGCTGACATTGGTGTCCGTGTCTCGGGTGTGCCTGCTGTTCCTTCTCCGCGGTGGGGAGTGGTGGCCTCCGCTGCCGGAGTGGGTGGGGATGGTGGGTCTGGGCGTGGCCTGGTGGTGACCTTACGGAAAGATGTGCGCGGTTCGGTTCCCACGCGGTCGTCCGGTGGTGTGCCCGTGGGCGCTGGTGCCCCTGTGGTGGTGCCTTCTACCACGCTCCCTCCTCGGAGGTTGACCGTTGGGCACTTGGGGGCCGTGTCACCGAAGTCTGTGATGCCGTCGGGTCACTGGTCGCGGGTTGCTGAGCTACCTTTCGGCGATGAGGTGTGGGACCATGTACCGGTCACTCGGTTCCGGTGTGATACGGTTTGGGTGCCATGTTTGCGGGTGTTTGTGGCCAACGTCCCGGATAAGATGGCGTCCCCGGTGGATGGTCAGGACCCTTGGCAGTGGTTACGATGGGAGGCGTACCATGTACGCTTCTCACGGGACGCGTTTCCGCGCAAATACGAGTGATTGTATTCTTTTGTGCTGTGTGCCCTTCTGGCTGTTTTGTCTGCCTTCTGGTAGTTTGTGCCCGTGCCTCTCCCTTTGTTTTGTGGCGAGGCGGGTGTTTGGGTGTGTGTGTGTCTGGCCTTCATGTATTAACTTTCATGTTGTTAACGTGCCCTATGTGTTTTTTTTTTATGCTTACGTGTTGTATTAGTTTTTGTTTTGTATTTGTGTGGCTTATTGTGTGGTGAATGTTCTTATTGCATTTTTTGTAATACTTCCGTTTGTTTACTCTGTTGTTTTGTTCTCGGTCCTTCAGGCCGGTGTTTTGTTTTGTTGTTGTGATGTAACGATGGTTTTCTTTTGATTGCGTGTTATCCATCTTGATTTTTGTTTTATAATGTTCTGTTTTGACATGCTCTTGTGTTTTGTTGTTTTGCAATTGTTTTATCTGTTGTACTGTCTTTTCAATGCCTTTCTCGAGTTTTGAAATTTGTTATGCTGTACTGTCAGCCATTCTGGCTGGTGGTTTTCTTTTTTTCCCTTGTTTTGTAATGTTTTTCTATGTTCTTAATTTGTTTTTTATTGTATTTAATTTGCATGCTTTGCATGTAAAAATAAAAATAAAAAAAAAAATTGCATGTGTATATATATACGGTGTTGTGTGGTGAGTCAGCAGATGTGATTGCTGACTGACTGCCTAATGATGTCATCAGCATGTGAGGTATGCTGACGGCATCATTATGTTGTAGGTTTGGGCAGTGTTGTCACCAGGTATACGTAATATTACTGCCCCTAGGAGCCGTGTTGAGGATTTAAGGGGCCCCCTTTGATTATTCAGGGGAATTCACAGTACTTAATGAGAGCAAGCAATTGATTAGTTAATTGCCTAATTACAAGAATTTGTTCCAGTTGTCCGCGTAGCGACGGTGTTTTATATTAATGTAAATTGTCTTACTGAAGCAGTAGTGATTGCTCACAGTAGTCCCTTGCAACTGTTGCAAGATTTGAGGGGGCAGTAATGCAGGTATACTTTTGTTGTTGCCTAACCGTGTGTCATTATTGGTTGGTTACAGTAATTAGCGTGTTGCAGAAGCTGCAATCGTATGTGGGCTGTGCATTTATGTTATGCATGCCACTGTAAGTGTGACCTATGTAACCTGGGGTTACTTTGTATTCTTTAAGTTGTGTTGAGGAATTAAGGATTCAGTGAGGTAATTAATGGGAATTAACTTGATAAGGGGTTGCACAGTCCTTGAGTGTGAGAACTGTTGAAGGAGAACAGTGTTGAGCTTGTTGAGATACGTTTCTGGTGCAATTAATTGTCCATGTGACAACTAATTGACCAATCTAGCTAATTATGTAATTTGCATTCTCATCATGAACTCACATAGTGGGAGAGGAACTGTCAGAGGCTGTCAGTATTTGTGTTAACATAATTTGATCGAGACTAATTACCTTTCTGGGGTATAGCAATTAGTGACTCATGTTAATTAGTAGAGTAAATAACGTCAGGGGTCTTGATGACTCAGATGACTCGGTAAAACAAGGTCATGGAGCTAGCATAACTCGTTATATTAATTATACCCTGTCTGATGACAATGGATTAAGATGCACTCTTGTTAATTGGTGGCGTAATTATCTCCTCGCCCGTGAATTCACAGTGTTTGATGAGACCTGCTTAGGTAGTGCGGAGTGAGACGTATTTATGTATGATTAATTATCGGTCCTGGTGACAATTAATTGCTCGGGGTTAATTAGGGTAATTAACACTCATTAAAGTAAATTTTGACAGACTGTTGAGAAGCTACCAAGTTAGTGGTAGGCTTAGTTAACGTAACTCGATGGGGATTTAATTAGTGGTCCGTTTGACATTAATTAGGAATTACTCATTGAATACTTGCAAGGAGTCAAGTGTGATGTAATGTAAGAGGCTTCGAGTTATTGTTAACAAGATGACTTGTGTTATGGGAGACAAGTGTTGATGATTAACGCAGAGTACCATCATGTTGTCGTCTAAGAGAGACAAGTGTTTGTGATTAACGTAGTACTTTGTTGCCGACTGCTGTGATCAGTCAATTAACGTAATTAATCACAATCAATTTTGTAATTGATTAAGGCAATTTCTTTTGTTTATCGTCTGGTGACGAGAGTAAAGTAACTTAGGGATTACTGGAGCTGTGTCTCAGAATCCCACCTCACCTGGCTTTGTTTACTGTTTACAGTGCAACTTCTTGTAGGGAGTTGCAAAGAGTGTTCACATTAGGCTGTGATAGGGGGGGGGGTCACTGTTTGACTACCAGCCTAGTTACGTGGGTCTCTCCTGTAGGGTTGGAGGACCCGTAAGATTGTGATTACAGTATCTGTTCACCGTGGAGCCGTGACAATATTGATTGCAAGCTTGCATCATCAGTGGTCATCCTTCATTGTTCAGTTAGTTCATGTAATCAGCCCGCAGTGCAAGGGGCTGTTGAATAGCTGTGTTGCAAGTGCCACTTGATAGACAATAACGTAACGAATCACTCTCTGTGGTGTAACTTAGTCTGTGAATTTTGTTTGATTTGCAATATTGCGTCGTCTGTGGGCACACCGGTGTTCAGGTTAGTTCAGTGTGCAGCCGCACAGCAATGGACCATAGTCATTGCTATTTAGCTGTTTGTTATCGTGCCACTGGATGGACATTAATGTAACGTAAATTCGATGTTGGAGTAGTTTATTCTCTTGTTATTAATAAATTATTTTATTGGAAACGGTCTTTGATGTCAATTCTTCAACCATTCTTTTCCACCCATGTTCTGCTTTATACGATTGAATATTGATGTGATCTTTTGTAATGACAGCTGTTCTTGGGAATTCGAATTCCAATTCATCGCATCACATCAAATATAAATATTTGATTGTGAGAATCCGTCGGTTACCCTTTATTAATTTTAACGTCCTGTTTAACTAGGAGGAACCAGCGGCCTATGTGGACAGGTTTTCACCCTAGTGGTAGAAGCCTGGTGGTTTGCTCCCGCTTTTCCTTTTTCTATTGGACTCATGCTTATCTGCCGTGTGCAGTTCTTTAAACTTGAGTTCTACCTCCTAAGGGAGGTAGGCGTAGAAAAAAATCTCACACTGGGTGTTTGTCAGTATTTCGCCCCAGAGGGTATGCCGACAGTTAAAATCACCAACCACAGGTGCACAGGGTCTGCTAAGGAGTCCTACAGGTGTACAAGATCAAGAACAGAAAGTGAGACATTTAGGGGGAGATAAACAGAACAGACTGTATACCATTTACTCACAAAGATACGGGGTGCAAAATACTGAATGGACGACTGAAAAAATAAGTGGGGGGGACGACGTGAATATCATAACGGATCAAGAGCACACTAGAGTAAGTAGACTTTTCCTCCCCAGCATAAGCCGGAGGGGAAAAAGAGAAAGGAATAATAACGGAAGCGACCAGGTTGAGAGCCAAGCATCGGCTCCTAGAAACAAACACAAAGCGGTGAAAACTATGCGATCAGAAGTTGGAGTTCATGGACGATTGCGTAAAAGCCACAAATATTTCATTGAAGAACAGACAGACAAAAGAGAGAGAGAGCAGAAACAAAGTTAACAAGGGCAAAGACGGACACAGTCGACTAAGTAAGATGAGGATCAGGATCAGTAAAATTGGGGCTACGGGGCATAGGCAAAGCTAGCAAAGATAATGGAGGCAAGGGAGCGGGAGGACGGACGAGAAGCGGATTGACAGTCCAAAGCGGGAGGAGGCATCTGAAAGGGGCAGTCAAGAGAACCGTGGGCAGGAACAGGAAAGGGCTCCGGATCAAGGGAAACATCTGAGAGAGAATCAAGGACCAAGGGAATCTCCATAACAGTGACAGGCGACTCCTCCATTGAAACCGGAGAGAAAGCAGGGAGTCGGAAGATGAGGAATATATTGAATCCTTGCCTGCTGGGGACGAAGGAGGAGAAGAACCAAGCTTGCGTTTCTGAGTGAGAGATTGGCGTACCATCAGCAATGTACTGGGCGACAGCCTTTAAGATCTTAACAGGAGAACGGGAAAGGTCAACATGAAGAATATTGGGAGAAGGATGGACAATGGCCGGACAGACTGCCAGTGAGGAGGGCTATTTGATCTACTCAATTTGTATGGTATACTACGTTTATGTGCTTTGCGTAGAATTTTTTAAATAAAGTATATTTTGAATTAACATCGAAATCCCTTTTCACATCACCAATCGTTGGGTTCACATCATGCTCCAAGACCGGCCCACCCATGCCCAGATCTTTCAAATCTATTTCAACCAAATTATTTCTTAGGCCATTAAAATCAGTTTTTCGAAAATCTGGCACTAACTGAATTTTCTCCTACAAATCTATGTCATTCTATGCTAAATCTGATTTCTTTGTGATCACTGTTCCCTAGCTCACTCTCTTTTTCGATGTCATTAATTGGCGTTTCCCTATTAACACAATCTAAAATATTATTTTCCCACGTAGGTTCCTTAATGTGTTTCTTAAGAGAGCAGTCATCAGTTAATTCTAAAAAATCTTCAGCTTCATTATTCCCTGTTCTGTTAATCAATTTTATTCTACTAAGATTAATGTCACCTATGACAAATACTGTTTGACCTAGATGCTCTAGATATTTCATCCCATAGATGTTATGCTTCCATTCTGTCAAAGTTCGATGGTCTTTATGTAACTCCTATTATAATATTTCTCGGATTTTCTTTTATTTCTAGCAAAATAGTTTTTATGTTGTGCTCAGTTTTAATTCCGTCTTTGAGACTACCTTTCAGATTTTCCCTAACTTTTCCCTACTCCCCCTCCTCTTCTAATATATCTATCTGTGTGAAATAGTTTAAATCCGTTTACTTGATATTAAGTTTATAGTTCTTTTTTCTACATTCATCCATGTTTCGGTAGGTGCTATAATATCTATTGTTTTTGTGCAAACAAGAGCATTTAAATTGTTTGTTTCTTGGACTCCTGTTCGTGTAATATACCCTATGTGTATTGTTATTTTGAAGCTCTTCTTTCCTTGTTCAATTTGCCAATTTGTTTTCCCCCACAAACACATTTTTATTACCTCCCCTCTCCATATCAATTCCCATACCAATCTCTACTAACAGTTTAAATCCAAACAAACCCATCCAACCACATGTTCCAACGAGTTGGCAACAACAACCCCAACCCTAGATAGATGTACCCCATCCCGAGCATACATGATATTTCTTCCATAGAAGTGTTCCCAGGTGTCAATGAAAGATATTGCATTTGATTTGCAATATTTGTCCAGTCGGCATTTGGCACCAAGTGCTCCCGACAACCATTCATTACCAATTCTCTTTCTTGAAAGAATGCTACATATGATCGGGATTCTTCCCTTGCTCGTAACTAATTCTGTGGCTGTCTTAAACTTCTGTATCAGTGCTTCACTCCTAACTCGTCCTACATCATTTCCACCGGCACCGATACAAATAATGGGTTTGTTCCCATTTCCAGCCAAAATATCATTCACGTTGTCAACAATATCACCAATTCCAGCTCCTGGATAGCAAATCCTTAAAATGTTCCCCTTATCTCTGGCAATGATAGATTCTCCATTCTATCCTGGAGGATAAAATGGCCTTGGGCCTCGAGGATATTTTCAGTATCCTCGTGCAAGTTTTTCAGTTCCCTATTCTCAGTCGCAACATGGTGTATGAGAATAACTGTGCCAATGCTGGCATTTAACCGGGCATTTTTGGCGATCCGAACAGGGCCTCCCTAATGCAGGACAACGAATCCAAGTGGTCAGCCGCCTCCCGAGAAGGGGCTGCAACGCGGGTACCATTATTAGTGAGGCTAAAAGTGACAAACGTAGCCACCAAATGAGCAAGGTGCTTATGGAGTAATAAATCATCAGGACGTGTATGATCAACGTGATTGAGATCAAAACACTTAGTCCACCTAGCATGACAAAACAAATTTCTAATGCATCTGATCGGGAAGGAATCCTGGGTGCAGAGGTGACAGGCCGAGCACCTCCCAGTAGGAGGTGGGGGGCGGAGGTATAAAAGGTTCAGTTGTGGCGAGAGATGGAGCCACGCCAGGGGATGAGGTGGCAACCACTTGAGACCTGGGGCGCAACTCCAGAGATTGGAGGCGAGTAGAGTGTCAGGAGAGTCAGAAGCAACTGGGTCTGAGCCCAATGTAGTGGGGTCTACAGAGCTCTGTCTTCCATCACAGTCCAACTCGTGGACCTGGTCGCCCACCTCACGAGTCTGACAAATAAAAAGTGTTTGATATTGGCATAGAAACGAACAGGTATAAAATTTCGTCCATGAATAAATCACCCCCCCCCCATACCCACCATGGAGCCATAATTAGAAGATAGGACAGCTGACAAGACGGGGCCCCCAAGGATGTGCATCATGGATATACGCCCCGCAATCGTCTCCTTAAGAGCCGTCAGTCCATCGAGATCGTGTTCAGCAATAAAGGCAAAGTTTGACAATGAAATCGTCTCTTCGCTCGACAACATCAGGTACCACAGTTCTACAGGCGAGTGCGCCCCTCCCAAACACCCAGCGTCAAAACAGAGATATAGAAAAAGAGTGTTCGAGAACGGCATAAAATCAACAGGAAGAAAGTACCAGGAAAAATAAAAAAGTTTGAGAGGAAGAAACAACCAGCAAATTAGTGACAACAGCAACAGGTGCTCCATGGGACACCTTGTCTTCTGTCCTTATGCTTCATTAGGCTTCAAAAGGACAATACAAGCTGTCCCATAGAGCACCACACTCCAACAGCAGCCTATTAAGCCCCCACACCAAGGCAATGGGCTGGAAAGAATTGGGTGCTCCTTACAAAAGAGCAAAGCTCAAGCTAACGTGTGCTCAGAATATAAGGTTTTCCACTTAAGAGAACCATGTTTAATCCGATATGTCAATGGCGCGCAGGCTGCGAATCTAATGATCGCCGATTTGGTGAGGACAGACAACTACAGTGGGGGGTAGTTATCAAGCTACAAAACATCCTTTTGTAGCTTGATAGCGAACAAAGTGAGGAATCTATGGTAGAGTCGCCTCACATACTCTCAAAGTTTAGTACAATAGTCCAAGATAAAGCTGGTTGTGAAACTGGGCGTCTATTTGCCATTTAGATGTGCAAGATGTATGTTCAGCTTTAAGTTTTTTTTTTTTATTTTTATTTTTACATGCAAACATGCAAATTAAATACAATAAAAAAACAATGCGAAACACATCACAAAACAAGATAAACAAGGAAAACCCATCAGCCAGAAGGGCCTACAGGACAGCATAACAAATAACAAAACTCAAAAACTCACTTAAAATACAGTACAAAGGATAAATACATTGCAGTACAAAGGATAAACAAAAACAGTACAAAGGATAAACAAAGCAAAACAACAAAACACAGGCGCATATCAAACATTACAAAACCATCGGTACACAACAAACAAAACACCGGTCTGAAGGACCAATACCCAAAATACAATAACACATAAACCAAGACCTCAATACACAGAAAAAGCAGATGAGAACAAGAAAAAATAAAATAATAAAATAATAACATGGCACAATGTACATGGCACAATAACATTTCAAACCAGAAACAGAAAAAAATCAACCAAAATACCCGCACAAAACCCCTCACGTAAGAGAGCAAACAGCATAGCCAGAAGGGCACATAATACAACAAAACAAAGAAACATAATTCATGAAAAGGTATAGCCTAAATTACAAGAAACAGGGACATTTAGAAAACAAAGACGACATCGGCCTGAAGGGCACACAATAAACATCACATAACAGACCAAAGTCCAAGACACACTCGATACACACAGCAAGCACATGGACTATCAAGACTGCACATACTTTTCCGGCCACTCCGCTGCCGGGAAAAGAATACAATACGCATCCCACAGCACCAGGAATTCGTCCAAAATAGGGGGACTAAGGGTCGTCCGAGGATCGGGCATCGAAATCGGCACACCCTCAACAAATACCTGATCCCCTGGAACCCAGACAGTCGAGGGGCACCACGGAACAGGCAGCACTCGGTCATGAAAGCGAATATTTATAGGGTTGGTCTTCGAATCATACGCCACGCCGTTGGCCAAGATGAACGGGACGGGCTTCCCCTTACAGGCGCGGGCAACGGGCAGCGCACTTGCAACCTCGGCATCCCCACAGGGCTTCGCAGCAACCACCGGACGGGACACCTGCAGGGGCTCCTCTCGCCGAACATCCTTCTTTAGTACCAACACTAGGTCCCGGCCTGCACCAGCACCCCCCTCACCAACATCCGGAGGAGCAACCACCCCCCACTGCGGGGAACCGCCGACAGAAGACACAGGAGGTGAATCATACACACAATCCTTGGCATCAGCAGGTACATGGACGTCAGCGTCCACCACCTCAACTCCCGAAAACCCATCGGCGTCGAAATCCTCCACATCAGCCCATGCAGTAGAAGAACGCCTGGACCGCTTGGGCACCGGGCGCACATCCTCAGAGCCGGAGGCGGACCCAGAACCACGGGCATCACAAGCCGCGCGGACCAACGCCCGTCTCATGACTGCAGCAGCCTCAACCGCAGGGGGAACCGGACCACACACAACCGGGGACCCCACAGCCACTTCAGCACCCAGCACAGCCGGGATCCGAGGCGATGAGGCAGGGCCAGGCGCAGCATCTGAAGACAGGTGAACAGGCGGTGAGGAGGGCGCAGCATACAGGCCCACTGGAGCAGCAGGGACAGGAGCAGGAGGATCCACCGATAGCATCGCAACAGCCTGAGGATGGCCGGCGACATCCGGGGGAACGTCAGGGGACGCCGGGGGAGCCGCAACAACGAGCTGGTCGGTCTCCGCATCCCCGGAGTCCTCGTCCAGGGGAAGCGGAGGGAAATCTTCTTCCCTAAAGAGGTTGACAGGGGCAACCGGAGCCGCCTCGCACCCGGCAGCCTGATGCCCCATCAAGCCACACCGGAAACAGGTCCGAGGCTGTCGGGCATAGTACACCCGGATGTAGTACCCCAGAAGCCGGACCGAAGATGGAATATCCGACCGCAGGCGCATCCCCAAGGTGCGAATGTTTGTCCGCCTCCCGGCATACCTCCCAGAGGATATCGTGTTGACCCTCACACTGATGACTGGCCCAAACCGCTGGAAGTAACGCCGCAGAAGATCCTCGGGAAACTCCAGGGGCGCCCCATGCACACTGACATAGGTCAGCGCACCACTCCGGTCTGATATGGAGACTGAGCCGGCACCCCCCGGCAACGACAACGAGCGTCCCTCGTAACGACCGAGGAAATCACGGTACACCTCCTCCGTCACCAGCTTGATGACAACACGATGAGCAGTCACAAGCTCAATTCCGTCGACGTCCAGCACAGGGACATGAAGCAAGTCGCACAGAACCACTGCTACTTCCGGATACCCAGCACGCCCAGAGAACTCCAGGCCCACGGAGTTCACGCGCTTAATCGATGGAATGGGACCACCCATGGTAAGCCCAACACCTGCCACGTCCGCACTCAGCCAGCCAGGCAACAACACTGGGGGGGGGGGGGGGCAGCGACGCCCCGCCACCTGGCGACCAAACAGCTAATAACCCCAGCAGTCACGGAGGGACACGTCCGCACTCCACGGCTGCTCAGGGTCAACCAGCTTTAAGTAGTGTTTGTCTGTAGCCATGATATGATAACTCATTGCTCGTCCACTGCACTCTTTAGCTCCAATTTTTTTTTAAATATTCGCCGCCTTCACCCCTCCCCAGCAATATTCAAATCTATATTTTCCACAGACTTCACACAGTCCTTCACAGAAAACTTTTGTCGTTCTAGTTGCGCAAATGACCTTTCGATTATAACGCGCGTCTTAAGCTTCATTAAATTGTTGGTTATATTCCGCCTTCGATAGACGAAGGTATGTACAGTATTCATTTATCAAGTTAAAGCGGACTATACGGGAACGAAAGCACCAGACTAAGCTAGTGACATTTACACAAATTACAATAGCGTGATGCATCAATGAACCACAAGAGCCGTGACAAGGATTTGAACCCATGTCCGAGATCATGCCTGACGCTGCCTTAACTGATTGAGCTACGACATCTTAAAACAAAACAAAAAAAAAGTTGAAACCAGCAATTCTACTGAACTTAATTGGATCTTGCAGCCTCTCCGAGACACAAACCAGGGTGTTACACAACTCCCCCATGCACGAGGAGTTGTCAAGGCAGCGTCTGGGATGATCTCCGACGTAGGTTCGAATCCTCGTCATGGCTCTTGTTGATTTGATCGCGACATTTACTTCCAAAATCTATTTGAATTATATGACTTTACTGACGGTTGAACAGATTCAGATTTTGCATGTGTAGTATATAATATGCCTGAAATGATTTAGCAAGAAGTTGTTTGGTAAGTGGCAAGCACAACCGATTGCTTATTTGTGGCTATTAAGTACATAAAGCTCAACAGCTGAGCAAGGTACTCAACTCTGTACCAAGTACAGAGTTTATGGAGTGCACTTGGAGCAGCCGTGGAGTGCGGACGTGTCCCTCCGTGACTGCTGGAGTTGTTCGCTGTTTGGTCGCCAGGTGGCGGGGCGTCGCTGCCCTACCAGTGTTGTTGCCTGGCTGGCTGCTGCTGACGTGGCGGAACTGAGTTGCGATGGGGGTCCCCCTCCCACCGGTACTGCGGGCTCAGTCTGTGGGCCTGGAATTTTCCAGCCGGGCTGGATACCCAGAGATTGCACGGGTGTGTGAGCAGCTGCAGGTACCTGTGATGGATATCTACGGTGTCGAGCTGGTGACGGCCCGTCGGGTGATCCTGAAATTCACTGCAGACATGGCGTATCGCGAATTTCTACGTCGATACGAGGGGCGGACATTGCCTCTGCAGGATGGTGCGGGCACTGTGTCCATATCTGATCGGAGTGGTGCCCTCACATACGTCAGCGTCCATGGGGCTCCTTTGGAGTTTCCGGAGGGTCTGCTCCGGCGGTACTTCGGCCGTTTTGGCGCCGTCGTTAGTGTGCGGGTGAATGTGGTGTCCTCGAGCCCACTAAAGGGTGTCCGCACAAACATTCGTACCCTGGGCATGAGGTTACGGGAGGATATCCCGTCCTCTGTGCGTCTGCTGGGGTACACAGTTCGGGTGTTTTACGCCCGCCAGCCCCGGACATGTTATCGCTGTGGCCTGTCGGGCCATCAGGCTGCTGAATGTTCTGCGCCGGCCTCTGCGCCTGTGAACCTCTTCAGTGAGGAGGACTTCCCACCGCTTCCTGTGGAGGAGGTTTCTGTGGGTCTGGATGCCTCCCCGGACGCGGCTAAGCCCCCTGTGTCGCCTGATGCGCCCCCTGTGGTGGACGTTCCCCCGAATGTCGCCGACCCTCCTCAGGATGTTGCGATGCCCTCGGTGGATACTCCTGCTCCTGTCCCTGATGCTCCCGTGGGCCTTTCTGATGCTCCCTCCTCGCCGTCTGCTCACCCGTCTTCAGTTGCTGCGCCTGGCCCTGCGTGCTCGCCTGCATCCTCGCCTCGGGTCCCGGCTGCGCTGAGTGCTGGGGTGGCTGTGGGGCCTCCTGTTGTATGTGGTCCGGTTCCCCCTGCGGTTGAGGCTGCTGCCGTCATGAGGCGAGCGGTGGTTCGCACGGCTTGTGATGCCCGTGGTTCTGGGTCCGCCTCCGGCTCTGAGGATGTGCGCCCGGTGCCCAAGCGGTCCAGGCGTTCTACTGCATGGGCTGATGTGGAGGGTTTCGACGCCGATGGGTCTTCGGGAGATGATGTGGTGGTCGCTGACGTCCATGTACCTGCTGATGCCAAGGATTGTGTGTATGATTCACCTCCTGTTTCTTCTGTAGGCGGTTCTCCGCAGTGGGGGGTGGTTGCTCCTCCGGACGTTGGTGCGGGGGGTGCTGGTGCAGGCCGCGACCTCGTGTTGTTGCTAAAGAAGGATGTTCAGCGAGGGGGGCCCTGCAGGTGTCCCGTCCGGTGGTTGCTGCGGAGCCCTGTGGGGCTGCCAAGGTTACAAGTGCGCTGCCCGTTGCCCGCGCCTGTAGGGGGAAGCCCGTCCCGATCATCTTGGCCTCCGGCGTGGCGTACGATCAGAAGACCAACCCTTTGGAATTTGGCTTTATTGACCGAGTGCTGCCTGTTCCGTGGTGCCCCTCGACTATCTGGGTTCCACAGGCTCAGGTTTTGTTGAGGGTGTGCCGAATTTGATGCCCGATCCTCGTACGGCCCATAGTCACTCTGACGACATCATGTTGCTTTGGGAGGCGTATTGTCTTCGTTTCCCGGCAGCTGAGTGGCCGGATAAGTATGCGCACTCTTGATAGTTTGTGTGCTTGCTGAGTATTTCGCGTCTGTAGTGGATTTAGTATGTTCTGTGGTATTTATTGTGTGCCCTTCAGGCCGGTGTCGTATTTATATCCCTGTTTATTGTAATTAGTGTATTGTGTGCCCTTCAGGCCGATGTCGTGTTTAGTTTTCTCAATGTCCCTGTTTATTGTAATTAGGCTATACCTTTTCATGATTATCTGTTTCTTTGATTCTGATGTATTATGTGCCCCTATGGCTATGCTGTTTGCCCTCTTACGTGAGTGGTTGTGCATGTTTTTTGTTTGTTTATTGGTTTGTTTGTTATGTTTATGGTTTTTTTGTTTTATGATTTTTTTATTTATTTATTTTTTATTCTTGTTCTCTGCTTTCTATGTGTATTATGACCTTGTTTTATGTGTTATTGTAATTTGGGTATTGTTTGCCTGTTTGCGCTATTTGTTTCTTGATGTTTTTGTACTGTGCTGTCGGTCCTTCTGGCCGGTGGTTTGTTTGTTTTGCTCATTTTGTTTTCTTATGTTAATTTTATTGTATTTATTGCTTATACTTGCATGCTTGCATGTAAAAATAAATAAATAAAAAAAAAAGTACAGAGTTTAGCACTATTCTTGATATTAAAAGTGTTCCGTCTATAAATATTCAGTCAACATAGCATTTAATATTACATGAAGTATCATATAATATTACATGGTATGCAAGTGTAAATTGGCTGTCATTGGCATAACATTTGTGTGGATACTACACGCCCCCCCTCCCCAGTACCATGTTGGGGAGTTAGCAACCGTAACTGTTACTTAATCACTTTTGGCACGCTGAAATTTATGCATTAATGTCCACACCAGTGAGCAGTAATTGCAACATTCAAACATCAAGTTATAGGTTCTTGAAAATAATGCTCTACAACTTATTAGCAATTATTTTAAGAGTGGGGTAGATTTGTTATTACTGTAAATTACATCCTAATATTTAGTGAAAATTTCTTGTACCCAAAATTCATCCCTTCTCCATGAAACTGACTCACCAATTACATACAACCTGGACCATCTTCACCTCTTACAATTCTGGCGGCAGCAGCAGCATGTAGGACCGAGGTCACTGCACAGTTACCATTTAGATCATTTATTTATAGTCCAGAGTATTTGTCCAGACAGAAGTTGTCAATACATTAGACGAGTGAGGACGTAACAGGAGCCATGTAGCCCGTCATACTTTGAAGACCAATCTCAATTTAATAATATTAAACTATAAAATGTTTAGGCAACTGACTTTAGTATAATAAAAATTATACAAGTGCAACATTAATACTATTTATTGATTTAACATTTGGTATAAAAGAAAAAGGAGAAATCTAGTACCTTCTGAACAAGTGACATTAACAGTAAATATTTTGTTACTACCTATATATACACAAGAGGACTGTTAAGACTTCAGATTGTAAAGTCGATTATGTTATATTGGTACTATATAAACGTAACTAATTACTACCTGAAGATACTTATGGCAGGTCCTGGAGCAGAGGGTTCTGCATAAGCAATGATAGTTCAGGATCCTTGTCCACACATTGCCACAGCCAGCTGCAAGGCCGAATTCATTAGGTGTAAGTCAATTCCGTGCGACTTCTTCACTGGGAACACTAAAGACGTTATCGCTCTTGCTCAATTAGTTCACCATACAACGCGAGGAACCTACGTAGAAAATTTTCACTTCCCCCCATCCAGCCCGGGGAACTGGGGCTCTCCCTCATCAACAACCCCACCGTCATTGTCCCATACAGCATACCGTACTCCATCTTGCTCTTGTACTCCTGATGGAGCTCTTCAAGGGTGAAGAGCATGCCCAAACCCCCGGACTCCATCACATCCCTGAAGGTGTCGTAGTAGGAGGAGAGGAAGTGTCGCCAGTTGGCCTGCCTGTCTTTGCCGTGGAGACTGGTGTAGAGGAGGTAGTTTATGTCGGTGGCTGGGGAAGCCAGACGGTTCAGCTGGAGGTCAAGGAGCATCACATCAACCGGTTTATCATGTTCATTGTACCTGGAAATTATGAAGTAAAACTATACACACACATTAGAACTAGTTTGTATACCTCATTAAGAATAATCACCGAAACTATTCCGTAAAATGAAGTGCATTAAAGTCTTACAAGTTCAATCCTCAAAATTTAAAGCCAAAAATACATCTACAAAGTGTAGGATGAACTAAAACTTTGCTTACCTGAATTGTAGGTTGTTAACCCAGCAGTCGCCATGACATATTACATCAAACTTTGTTTTTCTGACCAGAAAGCTCTTGACAAGATCAAGGGGGTTGTCCTTGTGCTCATCCAACCACCGCCTCGCCACCTCGTAGTCGCCCTCTTTGGTCAACAAAGCCTCTGCTTCCGCTAGACTTGCCGAGCACTTCAAATTATGGTCCCTCTCTTCGGCTTCAGTTAAAGTGGTCCAGTCTTCTTTAATGTGCTCGAAAGTGAGAGCCAGGCCTTTCGTGTTGTCAGGTTCTTCATGCAAGATTTGCATCTTTGCCTTCAGCAGGAGAGAGGCAGCGTGGAGTCGGGCTAGCTCCTTCAGGACCAGTTTTGTATGGGCCTCATCGAGGCCCACCTTGCAGTCTGACACTTTAAAGCCCAGAGGTCGGAGGTCCTCTAAGAAGATCATCTCTTTGTTCTCTTCTAATGATGTGTAGAACCACTTTGGCATTCTCAAGTTACGGTGCCCCAAGGACGTCAGCTCAGAGTTGAGTTTCGGAAGGATTTCCTGAAAAAATTCATTTTCTTTCTTCATCAATTTTAAATTAAACTTTGCCAATTTCTCTTCATTAGATCTTTGAGGGCACATTTTTACCACATAAGACACATTGCTTGTCTCCCCCATCAGGGAGAACCGGACTTTGACGCTGGTAACTGAAGAAGAAAAGTGGTCGCCCTTCTCAGCAAGGTCTCTAATGTGCCAGAGGTTTAGTACGGCCTCGCTGCCCTTGTCCGCCTTCAGGGCCTCCTTCACATGATCATCCGTTATGTTGTACTGCGGTTTGGCAGCGCCCTCGCCTCCTGCAGAAGCCACTATCAAACATACATAGTTAATATTTTAGCACTAACTTCTCGCTTCTGTGCGTTAATCATTACACATTGAAATCACCCTTCATTAAGAAGTATTACATAAAAAGTAAATATCGCAACTATTATCATTTCATGATGTACTACGAGAGTAGCTGGTAAAGGTTATGGATCCTAATCACGCCAATTCCACCCTCGTCCTTCCCATCTCCCTTTTCCTCTAACAGGCAGACTTTCATATTGATATACATGCAAAAGCAACAATTTTTCCAGCCTTTCCACCGATGAACCCCTTATCTAATACCCTTCCCAAATTTGCTATCCCCCTTATTTTTTAATTAAATTACCGAAAAGACTGTATGGGGTCTATAATGCGATTATTATATTAGAGGCAACTTTCGTATCACCATGAAAATCGAAAGTACGTTTCAAACAAATTTAAGCAATTTAATATGAACATTATACTCAATTAAATATTTAGTTTAGAAATAAAATAACATCTAAATTTATATACAGAACTAACTGTACCCGGCCACGCGTTGCCGAGGCATGTGCTTCCGAGCCACAGCAACCCTCCCCTGTCCTCGTCCTCCCCCCACCCCCGATCCACCACACCATTCTTCCCTCGTCCTTCCAACCATTCCCAGTCCCCTCGTCCTCCCCACAAATTCACTACTCCCTCGTCCGATGCCTTTCCAAATGATATGCTGTTCCCATCGCTGAAGAATAAGACTAACAGTAAGAAAACTAAATGAAAACCAATGCAAAAAATTGCTCAAAATGAACAGTATGGTAAACAAAACCAGCTCTTACAACGCAATGTCAAAATTAAATAAAAGTAAAGATAGAGAGAAATGTATGGAAATGCAATTTATCAATGCAATTTGAAACAAATGCAATGTACAGATGGTGACGATTATCAAAAAGTATGTTTTTACCAGTCACCGGTGTAGCATGTATATAAACAAGCTCGTATGCTAATGAACGTTGTCAAAATTTCAAAGTAATCGGTGAAGAACTTTCAGAGACTAGCGATTTTGAATAAACATTTACATTTTTATTTATATAGATGTAGAATAAAATTCACGACCTCTTGCATACAACACCGGATTCAGATTTCGCAATAGTTTTAATTTTTTTAGTGACTAAATACTCTAAAATGAAAATATATTTTTACACATTTTAGAGATGGTCAAGACTTACACGTCCACAAGAAACTGCAAGAATTATGCACTAAAGTTCACTGCATCAGTCACAGGGCTACCTGGATCAAGGTGATCATTAATATTTTAATAAAGGATTATATTTACAGAACCAAATTGTCAATGAATCATCCGTAACTGTTCAATGCCATTTACTCTTTTTTGCCTCTATTCCTCAATTTCATTATTTCATATTCTTAGTCAACCTGATATTTCTGATAGAGTAAGATTTGCCAGCAATATTCGTAGGCCGTGAAAATACTTTAATGTCTACAACAGAATTTGGGTATGTATTTTCAGGTTGTAATACAGGCCAACAAACTGTCAGTTCCCACTAAATGCCTTTAGTTACTTTTGCAACAGATACGTGCAGAGTATTTAGTCTGCTTGTCGACGGGCCAGTAGGTAAACGCCCATCAGAAATTTTAATGAGGTAATACCCTTCAACAGAAGGGACATTAGTGAACTAGTCATGTTATGTGGCTGAACTTTAAAAACCACATCACTTACCGGGGCAGAAGCTTACTAATCAAAAAGTCATTACAGTGTACCGCCGGAACACAACTTCAGTGATGAACCATGTTACAATAAAAAATTAGAGCACGGGTTGTAAACAGCCGTATGACACGCGTTGTGAGAACCACTCCAACTTACTTTAGCTATTCGAGAACGCCTTAATTAAAAGAGGAACACAAGACGTAACCAACCAGCCAGTAACGCGAACCTCAAACTGCGCCCAGTACCAGGCGACCTGTCCTCACGTCAGTTTGTTCAATCGCCGGTCGTCACCTAAGACGCATTTATAAATTTTAACGTATTGATTTAAAAATATTAAATATTGTTCGTTCTCATATATAAATTATTATTATTATTTATAAAATTTCTAGGTATAGTTAGGCATAGGCTCGGTTAGGTTGGGTTCACTTGACGGTTATTAATATTTAAAGTACAGGCGTGAACCATTTACAGAGTAGCGATTCGAACAGAAATCGTCAGCTAACATCCCGTCCTCAACCCGTCCTCGACTCAAGTCCATTACATTCAGCGGTCAACCCCACAGACGCATTCCTAAATTTTAACATGCTGTTCATTCAAAACGGGAATTTTCTCAAGTATGAACTAATATTATAATATATTAGCATATTGTGTATAAATAGGCATAGGTTAGGTTAGGTTAGGTGTTTAGGTTCTGCTGGCGATTATTTGTATTTGTCGCACGTGGATGAAGCATTTACAGCGTTGTGGTTCGAACAAAATTCGTCAGTGAAGCACTTGTTCCGGATATGTTCGAACGTCAGCAGTTGTGAGTCGTGTGTAAACCGCTTTTCATTCATAAACAGGGGGTTTGGCGGGTGCATGGAATCACTTTTGGATCTTTGTTTGGAGGACGGGCTGCCCGTCCTATAAACAAAGACCCAAAAGTGATTCCATGCACCCGCCAAACTCTGTTCATGAATGAAAAATGGTTTACACACGACACACAACTGATTTCGTTCGAACACTTCCGGAACAAGTGCTTCACTGACGAATTTTGTTCGAACCACAATGCTATAAATGCTTCCCCCACGTACTGCAAATACAAATAAACACCAACAAAACCTAAACACCTAACTTAACCTATGTGCACCATATATGTGAATAAGGTTGTGGCAGGGTAACGGAGTAGGTGGTGACAGTGGGAGGTGGGCACTATATGCATGTATAAGGTTGTAGCAGGATGGGAGTGCAAGTGGCAACAGTGGGAAGTGTGAACCATATGCATGTATAACGTTGTTGCAAGGTTGTGGTGCAGGTGGTGACAGTAGGAGTGGTGTACCATGTTCATGTATAACGTTGTGGACAGTGGGAGGTGTGCACCAAATGGATTCATAACTTTGTGGCAAGGTTGTGAGGCAAGTGATGACATTGGGAGGTGTGCACCATACGCATGTATAAGGATGTGGCAGTGTAGGGGTGCAGGTAGTGACAATGAGAGGAGGGCATCGTATGTATGTATAAGGTTGTGACAGGGTGTGGGTGCAGTTGATGAAAATTGTAAGTCTTCGCCATATGCATGTATAAGGTAGTGGCAGGGTGGTGGTGCAGATGGTGACAGTAGGAGGTGAGCACCATATGCATGTATCAGGTGGTGGCAGAGTGGTGGCGGTGCAGGTGGTGAAATTGGTAAGTGTTCATCATATGCATGTATAAGGTGGTGGCAGGGAGGTGATGCAGGTGGTTAGAGTGGGAGGTGTATACCATATGCATGTATAAGGTGGTGGCAAGATGGCAGTGGAGGTGGCAACTGTAGGAAGTGCACCAAATGCATGTATAACGTGGACGCAGGGAGGATACACGTGGTTGCATTGGGAGGTGTGTACCATATGCATGTAAAAAGTTGTAGGAAGGTGGTGGTGCAGGTGATAAAAGTGGGAGGTGTATACCATATTCATGTATAAAGTAGTGGCAGAGTGGTGGTGCAGTTGGTGACAGTGGGAGGTGGACACCATTTAAATGTAAGGATTTGGCAGAGGGAGGGTACAGGTGGTGACAGAAGGAGGTGTGCCTCACATTCATTCATAAGAATGTGGCAGGGTGGTGGTGCAGGTGGTGACAGTGGGAGGTGTGAACAATATGCATGTGTAAAATTGTTACTGAGTGTTGGTGCAGGTGGTGACAGTGCGAAGTGAGTACCGTATGCATAAAGAAGGTTGTGGAAGGTGGGGGGGGGTTGCAAGTGGTGACGGTGGGAGGTGTGCACAATATGCATGTATACGGATGTGGCAGGGTACTGTGCAGGTGGTTACAGAGGGAGG
>WNGS01065545.1:0-11636 GCA_020271785.1 Procambarus virginalis
TTGGAGAATTGATTTTTCAATTACCATCGACAGTGAAAAGAAACATAAGAAATATTGAGAAAATTCGTGTTAGAATTATTAATCTTACTTTTTCGGTCATATTTAATAATATATGTCTACAGGAAGACTGCTACCAAAATATATAATATATATAAGTAATATATATATATATATATAGTTATATATAATATATATATATATAGTATATGTATAATATATATATATATATATATATATATATATATATATATTATATATATATATATATATTAGGGGTACCACCTCTGGTGCAATTGCAGGGACCCACATCCTCGAAGAAGAAAACAAAGAGCATTCAGAGAAGATCTTGTGGATTCTCACTGAATACTTAATTCTTTTCTTCTCCTACCACCCCTATTATTTTTTTGTATGTTTTGTTTTATTTTATTGCAATGCTACAGTTTACAGAGAACACACACACACCACACAAATATAACAATTAAACAATCAGCGTTCGAAGACCTCGTCCAGCTCCTCGGAGGTTGGGTGCGTACCCAGGATACAGCACGCATTTCCCCTCTGCACTGCGACACTGAGGCGCTGGAATAGGAAACTGGCTGCTCGTGGGTCTCTAGTTTTCCCAATGAGTTCCTCACCAACCTCCTTTAAAAACTTGAGTGCACATTTACCCCAGGCGCCCAGAGTCTCTGAGCCTATCGGCACGAACCTGTAACAACGTTCTAGGTTTCTGTACTTGTGGATTTTCTGGGTCTCCCTGAAGGTGGCTGCCCCACCTCCCTCCGCTGAGCTGTAACGTAAATAGGTATCAGCCAATGTAGATGCACAGGTGTAATCCCATACGACCTGTTTACCTTCCCTCCATGGCTGCAGGGTGACTCCATCTGGGCGTTTTTGGCTGTTGTCAGGTCTGCACAGCTGGGGTTCCCTTTGTGCTGGACACCCAGCTGTAGCCAAACTTCTCTTGATGATGTCATTGACTGCCTCGTGTCTGGCAATCTTTCCCTGTGTCTTACGACAGATGAGACCATGGCTGCCGTATTGGTCTGCCCGTGCCTGGCCGCAAATACACCGGTGCTCGGTGGAGATAGGGGCGGCAAGGCGCAGAGCAACACCAATACTTAGGGCCCGATGATCCAGGCGGGTGCCCAAGGCGGAATTAGGGACTGCCAACAGGAAGTCCCCAGCATGGGGGGCTTGCACAGCTAGGAGACGCGCTCTGTCCTTCTGAGAAGCTACGTCCAGCAATGCTTTGGCGATGTTCTCCACTATAGGGCTATCCCATTTGGCCTGTTTACCGTCGTTTGGACAAGTTGGTCGGGTGTGTGAATTGGCGAGTGTGTCCCACCGACCAGCTCCTTCCACAAATTTGGGATCACGAATCCCAATGGAGTTCCTTAGGTATTCTGGTAGTATTTCCTTCACTAATTCACTTGTAGCACTGGTCGAGGATAAGAATGCCGGCAATGCTAACTGTGTCGCCTTGCGAATACCTATACCCCGAGTCTAACTGGGAGCGTTGCTTGGTCCCACTGGTCATCTTGCAGGGAGAGGTTTAAACTTTCATAGTTTATTGTCTTTAGGAGTGAGTCGTATTCTGTTAATTTTGGGCTGTCAAAAGAAGGAGCACACCTGAGGAAATAGGTAAGTCTGGGCAAGGCCAGGCACCTTGTAAGAAGGTACAACGCATCATGAGCATCCAAAGCCCCTATTCGCGCCTCCATCCTCCTCAGGTCTTTAAGCTTTTCTTCGAGGACTACCTCAATGGCGTTCGAGCCCAGAGGTGCCCCTAGCAGCACACTGTCGGTGGGAGCGATCACTTGGGCTCCTGGCAATAAGATTTGTACTGCATTATGATTGATTGGTTGGACGAGATGATTTCACACTTTGATGGTTTAGTGTAAGGCCTAACTCCTCTCCCCTAGATTTCACTAGCTGAAGATCTCCTAGTAGGGATTCCTGTGTCCCTGCCAGGGTGCCATCGTCCAGGAACCAGATGTTGAATTCGCTGGACAACCTACTTGTGACCTCCTTAGCTGCCATGCAGAAATGAAAAGGGGCAAGTGGGTCTCCCTGCTGGACACCTTCTGCAGAAACAACTTCATGTTCCCCAAACAACAGTGTCGATTCCCTACTGTACCCTGCTGAAACGAAAGGAAGTAGACAAGGAAAGCTGGTTCGAACTGCTTCCAGTACCACATCCCTTTTTACCTGGTTGAAGGCATTTTTAAAGTCTAATTTAATAAATGCCTTATTTACTGGGAGGTCCTTGATATAGGCTCGTGCTGCATGAGCTGCTGCTTCACAGCCATGGGGGACACCAAAACCTAGTTGATGGGGTCGAAGCATCGTTGCAGCGTCTATGCTGATTTTTCTGACAGCTGCCCTAGCATATATATATATTATATATATAATATATATATATATATATATATTATATATATATATATATATATATATATATATATATATATATATATATATATATATATATATATATATATATATTAGGGGTACCACCTCTGGTGCAATTGCAGGGACCCACATCCTCGATGAAGAAAACAAAGAGCATTCAGAGAAGATCTTGTGGATTCTCACTGAATACTTAATTCTTTCCTCTCCTACCACCCCTATTATTTTTTTGTATGTTTTGTTTTATTTTATTGCAATGCTACAGTTTACAGAGAACACACACACACACACACAAATATATAACAATTAAACAATCAGCGTTCGAAGACCTCGTCCAGCTCCTCGGAGGTTGGGTGCGTACCCAGGATACAGCACGCATTTCCCCTCTGTACTGCGACACTGAGGCACTGGAAAAGGAAACTGGCTGCTCGTGGATCTCTAGTTTTCCCAATGGGTTCCTCACCAACCTCCTTTAAAAACTTGAGTGCACATTTACCCCAGGCGCCCAGAGTCTCTGAGCCTATCGGCACGAACCTTTAGCAACGTTCTAGGTCTCTGTACTTGTGGATTTTCTGGGTCTCCCTGAAGGTGGCTGCCCCACCTCCCTCCGCTGAGCTGTAACGTAAATAGGTATCAGCCAATGTAGATGCACAGGTGTAATCCCATACGACCTGTTTACCTTCCCTCCATGGCTGCAGGGTGACTCCATCTGGGCGTTTTTGGCTGTTGTCAGGTCTGCACAGCTGGGGTTCCCTTTGTGCTGGACACCCAGCTGTAGCCAAACTTCTCTTGATGATGTCATTGACTGCCTCGTGTCTGGCAATCTTTCCCTGTGTCTTACGACAGATGAGACCATGGCTGCCGTATTGGTCTGCCCGTGCCTGGCCGCAAATACACCGGTGCTCGGTGGAGATAGGGGCGGCAAGGCGCAGAGCAACACCAATACTTAGGGCCCGATGATCCAGGCGGGTGCCCAAGGCGGAATTAGGGACTGCCAACAGGAAGTCCCCAGCATGGGGGGTTTGCACAGCTAGGAGACGCGCTCTGTCCTTCTGAGAAGCTATATATATATATATATATATATATATATATATATATATATATATATATATATATATATATATATATATATATATATATATATATATATATATATATATATATATATATTTATATATATATATATATATATATATATATATATATATATATATATATATATATATATATATATATGGATTGCATGGCCTGCACTGTGGAAAATCTGGTGGTTGGCACACTAGACACGACGAAGTCAACGACATCATTAAAAGAAGCCTTGCCTCTGCCCAGTGTCCAGCGGAGAGAGAGCCCCGCAACCTTCTGAACCGTGACTTTGTTAGCTTTGCTGGCCGACCAGACGGAATCACACTGCGTCCGTGGAAGGGTGGCAGACAGTTGGCATGGGACTATACTTGCGTATCCACCCTGGCAGCCACATACATCAACCTCTCTGCCGGCACAGCAGGAGCCGCGGCGACACACAGAGAAAGAGACAAGTCAGCCAAGTACAGGCAATTAGATCATCGGTACAACTTCGTTCCAATAGGGTCTGAGACCCTAGGCCCATGGGGCGAGAGTGCAAGACGGTTTCTAAAGGATCTTGGTTCCAAGCTCATTGACACCACAAGAGACCCTAGAGCGGCAAGTTTTCTCTCTCAGCGCCTCAGCGTCGCGATCCAGAGGGGGAATGCTCGCTGCATCCTCGGTTCCTGCCCAATGTCGGAGGAGTTCGAGGAAATCTACAGCCTCTAGGAAGCGAACTATTTTTGTGTCCTCTTAATGTTCATTTTTTGTATACAATCAGATATGTAACTGTATAACCTTGCTTAAATATGACCGAAAAAGTAAGATTAATAATTCTAACACGAATTTTCTCAATATTTCTTATGTTTCTCTTCACTGTCGATGGTAATTGAAAAATCAATTCTCCAAAATTCATTTTTATTTCTAGTCTGACGCGACACTTGAACCTGTTTCGTAATAACTTACTACATTTTCAAAGACTTTAGTTTACACACACACAACTATAACCTGCAAACACTAAACAGAGTCCTACTATGCTATAAATTAAATGGATTTCATTTCATATACCTGCATTTGGGTGAGGTGATATGTTACAACAGTTTTGGATGAAGTGAAAACACAAGACAGAATACGAAACAATGGGTACAATATTGGGTAAGTTTAAAGGGAAGAATGGAAGTGCCTATTGGCCCATATTTCTCGATGCTTCTATATTGGTGCGGAGTCTTGAAGTGGGTAGAATATAGTTGTGCATTAATTGGTTGTTGATTGCTGGTGTTGACTTCTTGATGTGTTGTGCCTCGCAGATATCAAGCCGCCTGCTATCGCTGTATCTATCGATGATTTCTGTGTTTTTTATTAAGACTTCTCTGGTGATGGTCTGGTTGTGGGAAGAGATTACATGTTCTTTAATGGAGCCCTGTTCCTTATGCATCGTTAATCGCCTGGAAAGAGATGTTGTTGTCTTGCCTGTTTACTGAGTTCTTTGAGGCTTACAGTCCCCAAGTGGGCATTTGAAGGCAGAGACGACATTATTCTCTTTTAAGCCTTCTGCTTTGTGTCTGGAGAGTTTCTCATGAGTAGGTTGACCGTTTTTTTGTTTTATAGTAAATCGTCAATTGTATCTTCCGATTTTTGTCTGTAGGGATAACGTTCCTATTAACAATATCTTTCAGGACCCTTTCCTCCGTTTTATGAGCTGTGGAAAAGAAGTTCCTGTAAAATAGTCTTAGTCGACTTGAACTTGAAACCGGCCATATACTACAGGTATGTTGACGACATTTTTAAACAGGTACCTGATGTCAGACATCTGCAGGAGCTGAAAGAGGCGTTTGAGCAGAATTCTGTGTTGCGTTTCACTTACGAGACGGAGAAGGATGGGAAGCTACCCTTTCTAGATGTAACAGTCGTGGAAAGGAGCGGAGGTTTCCACACTGCAGTCTACACGAGGGAAGCAAACATAGGAATGTGCCTAAATGCCAACAGTGACTGCCCAGACAGGTACAAGAGGAGTGTTGTTAACGCTTATGTCGACCGTGCTCTCAGCCACAGCTCAGAATGGAAGCAAGTCGACGAAGAACTCTGTAGGGTAAGGCAGGTCCAAGTCAACAACGGCTTCTCCAATGATTTCATTGAAGACATCATAATAAGGAAAGTGAAACGCCATGCAACCTCTGAAGAGACAACTAATACAACACCTATACCCCCTATTAGACTATTTTACAGGAACTTCTTCTCCACAGCTCATAAAACGGAGGAAAGGGTCCTGAAAGATATTGTTAAAAGAAATGTTATCCCTACAGACAAAAATCAGAAGATACAACTAACGATTTACTATAAAACCAAAAAAACGGCCAGCCTTCTCATGAGAAACTCTCCAGATACGAAGCAGAACGCTCTAAAAGAGATAAACGTCGTCTATGCCTTCAAATGCCCTCTTGGGGACTGTAAGCCTCAAAAAACTCAGTATATAGGCAAGACAACAACATCTCTTTCCAGGCGTTTAACGATGCATAAGCAACAGGGCTCCATTAAGGAACATATATTCTCTTCCCACAACCAAACCATCACCAGAGAAATCTTAACAAACAACACAGAAATCATTGAAAGTTACAGCGACAGTAGGCGGCTTGACATCTGCGAGGCACTACACATCAAGAAGTCAACACCAGCAATCAACAGCAAATTAACGCACAACTATATTCTACCCACTTCAAGACTCCGCTCCAATATAGAAACATCAAGAAATATGGGCCAATAGGCCTTCTGCAGTTCTATTGGTACCCAACCTCTACTTCTACAAATCTATACCCCATTTTCCATGTTCTGTGTTTCACCCCACTATTGTATTACATCACCTCACCCAAATGCAGGTATAAAAGCCAATGTTGTTTCATAAAGCATAAGTTGTGTGTAGATAAACTAAAGTCTTTGAAAATGTAATAAGTTTTACGAAACGCGCTCAAGTGTCGCGTCAGACTAGAAATAAAAATGAATTTTGGAGAATTGATTTTTCATTTACCGTAACCAGTAAAAAGAAACATAAGGAAAATAGAGAAAATTCGTGTTAGAATTATTAATCTTACTTTTTCGGTCATATTTAATAATATATGTCTACAGGAAAGACTGCTACCAAAATATACCATATATATATATATATATATATATATATATATATATATATATATATATATATATATATATATATATATATATATATATATATATATATATATATATATATATATATATATATAAATTCTGTCTTTGGTACTAGACTGATTCCCTACTCGTTGATTTCCCCCAGGTTCAAGTAAAATCATTTATTCCCCTAGACAACATTTGAAAGTTCATCCCCACTCACCACCCAGTTCGTGACAGTGTCAACAGTGAGAGGAGCTCAGTGGTGTCAAATGCTAAAGCAAGAGTAGTTACCACTTACTATGACAATGATCGGTGTCTGGAGAAACCTTTCATGCTGTGGAAAAATGATCTTTTTAAGCATGTCCAAATTAATTAAAAGTTCTGTTAATGTTCCCAAAATCAGTGAATAATGGAGCATATTACTAATATGATTGTTTTGTTTGTTTTGAAAATATTTAGCTGTGCAACTGTCGGACAGTGCCAAAAACCTTCATGGGGGGCCTTAATGCGTCACTGGCAAGCTGTTCCTTTTGTACTCCTGGCGACCCCGACCACTCCAGTGTTCATCCCGTTCCCCAGACCATTCTCTCTGCCAGTTTGGGTGAGGCCAGCCCCTACCATGTGGCCTCCACCTTGGAACAGACAAACAATCTTCTCTCTTATAGTATGTACTAGAGGGGTCACCCATCGTGATATCGGTCTGTCTGTCTGTCTGTCTCCCATCTCTCCCTCTATATATCTATCCACCTATTTTCTTTTATCTGTTCATTCATCTATCAATCCATCCAGTTATATATGTATACCATATATCATCTATACATCATTCATTCCATTTACTTATCCAGCATTCCATCTATCATTCCATCCATCTAGCTATTCATGTTTTTCTACCATCTATAGATCATCAATCTCTCAGTCTACCTATTGTCGGGGTGTCACGGTTCTTGTTAGTGAAGGGTTAAAGCAACGGTAGACTGGATCTCCTCTCGTGGTGGTTGCTCCGACAATAACCCTTACTCACCGTCGTTCTATGGGTCTTCCCTCGATCCTCTAGGCTCCACTGCAAGCCCCGGAGAGTACCCCAGTCGATCTCACAACCGACCTTAAGTTGTAAGATGAGTGGAGACACAGATCGTTCCCTCAATCTGTGGCCCACCCCGACACAGAACTCTTACACAGCCTTCAAGGTCGCCAACTGGTTTTTTTAGGTGTCCAGTAACACTGCAGTGGTGAGGTGTAATTGTGGTAATTGTGGTAAGAGCAATTTCAAATAGTGTGGTCTCAGGCAAGTCACTCTGTTTTACTTCCTTACACGGTCACAAGATCAATGGAGGGGATGATATCAACACCAAAGAGTTTTGGTATTTTACTTAAAAGACAACGATAAATATATATATGCATCAATGTATCAGGAACAAAGTACAGCAGCTGCTCAGTCCGCCGCAAATAATGACAAATAATCCAGAACGCACCAAATGGTAACACACGGCAACCCCTCACGTCACCTGTCAAAGTCAGCTGACTCCGGGCCCTAGCACCCGTGGGAAAAGACTAGTAATTGTTTTCTAATTCTGTCACGATCCCCGTTTATTTAACTTTTCGCAAAACACTGTATTCAACATTCACATGGCATACTTATGATTTCACTGGCCTCACGATCAATATCTTATTCACAATGCACTCACAGTGACTTTTCACCGTACCGAAAGATTACTCTATTCTTAATAATATTTACTGTGAGTGCACTCGCTTGATCACTGAACTTATCTTTACATCTATACTTTCTCTTAAAGAGATATCACTGGCAATCACTTCACGTATATGATATTATTCAGTACACAGGCATGTACATAGGTAAATCAGTAATCAAATTACAGGCATATATATATATATAAATCATGGAGATCAATACACGGGCATTTATATCAATAAATCATGGAGATCAACACACAGGCATTTATATCAATAAATCATGGAGATCAGTACACAGGCATTTATATCAATAGATCAGGGAGATCAACACACAGGCATGTATATCAATAAATCATGGAGATCAATACACAGGCATTTATATCAATAAATTCTAGGCTCATAGCCTAACACCAATCTGGTTTACTACTAATATATATAATAATAATAATCACAAGAAATGAATTAGTCACAGTAAATTCCTTAATGAATCTTGGTGCTTGCACACACCCACACATAGATATATATGTAAACTAATACTGTGAGCGCTCTGGGTAGCCTCACCACACACTGTGCTCTCTGTGACTTAGACTCAGGTGAGACTTGCTCACGACATATAAAATATCCTGACAAGAAAATATATAGCTAACTAAAGGGGAAATGGGAGGGTAACTGTAAACACCTACTTCACCTATCCTAGGATGACAGTTGGGTTGTAGCTCCTGGTCCAGGCTCTCGCCTCGTACACCCTCCAGAAACACAAGCCAACGCCTTAGGATTTTCGCGTCTCGCCGCTTTCTGTACACTGCAGGTCCGTACTCCTTCCCCTACAGTACATCACCGGGTTGAAATCGGTCTCCTGGCCGTCAACTTTCCTCCCAACTACGGCAGCCAGCCTACGTCTCGGCGGTCGCCGCACGTTTCCCAATTAGTCCTTGTCACTGTACTCCCAGAGGAACTGCTTCTCACCACTACGAAGTCTCTGTGAAGTTATCAGCCGTCCCAGACGATACTGCTTAAGCTCCACACGCACAGCACCCGACTTCAGAGCACTTGAAGCTCACTTCACTGTCAATTCCCTCGTCGTCTAGGCATATCACTAGGTATTTGGGAAGACTTCTCGACGTGCTTGCATCCAACTGTTGACTCGTAGGGTTCCACGAAGGTGGGGTTACTGTCAAACTTGACAGGATCGTCGATCACACGTTCAACCAAGTTGACAAGGTGGTCAACTCGATTCACTCACGGTGGATTGGCCCGGCCACTAAGCTGTCTCTTATACTGGTGAACTGCCAAGGACGTCACACGCGACGATGCCTGGCCCACTTCTTGCAACGCACCTGTTCCGGAGCACTTGTTGCTCAATATTCTGTCAATTCCTTATCTGAGCCACATCTGGGTTGCAGGAAGACCTCACAGAGTGCGCGCTAACAACTGGAGACGCTTACATCCACCGGAGCTCGGTAATCCGTCACTCAAACAGGATGACCGATCGCACGTCCTGCCTCTCGGACGTGTCGTGAAAGACTGATCGCGCGAAAGCGCCGCTACGGCTGGACTCCCCTGCCTATGTGACGTCACATTTTCCAAAGTCGGTTTTCATTGGCTCCCAGTGCCACGTCGCTGACGGTGACCAATCTGGCGCCACTGACGTCACACAGTTTTGGCGGGAGAACAGACTCGCCAGCGCCATTTTGGCTCCCTAAAGGGCCTATCCCACAGGCCAAAACATTCTTCTTTCACGATTTTCCCGGCTCATCGAGAATACTGTTCTCTCCCACATATGTTCAACTGATGCCTGCAACGTAGAGAACGCTCGGGAATAGTGGACATGACTCTTACAGCAGGCGTGGGAGAATTAGAAGGGGGGGAACACCGTCACATACCCCCCCCTTAAAATAAGAGTCATGTCTGGTCAGTGTAAGCGGGACTAAGCATCTGCGACTACTTGGTCCTTATCACTGAAAATCTTGGCTTCCAGCCAGTATTGCAGCCACCAATGTGTGACATCCCTCATGTGTCTGCAGACCGTCTTTAAGGTCATCCCTGGCGTCCACTGCGTATCTACTACAGACCGAGGGCTCCACACCTCGCGTCCGTTCACCAGCTTCGGTCCGTTCGGCCAACAAAACAGGGTCCGCGGTCTCTTCCCACTCGTCTTCCTGCTCTACGCAGAACATTTTCAGAGATGTCTCCGAGGTGGAGTGGATTCTTCCAATCGCCCCTTTCGACTGCGATCGGTAGGGCGACGACCGAATTTGCATCACTCCCCAATTTATCACTGCTCGTCTGAAACACTCAGACCGGAATATATTTCCAATGTCAGCCTGATTTTCCCTGGGCCTCTTCACCCAAGAGAAAAGATGTTGTAGTTGCCCAGCCACTTCTCTCGACGTTGAACGTCGCATCGTGGTCACCCCTAGGCGACCCACAGAGTCAACAGCGTGTAACGGACTCAACACTGCCGCTCTTCACTTGGCTGGCAACGCCACTTGGTCTCTCGTACCTGGAGAGGCTTTTCCGACCTCCATCCTTACAGGTTTACACTGTCTTACTAACATGCCTTCTTGCCTGTTAAAGTGATTAGCTTTCTCGGGACCAACACGTCCTCCTTTGGCCTTACAAAGCAACTTGGGGGAATTCTGCCTGCCGCACCTCCTCGAGACAAGTGCGGTCCACCCCAGGAGAACCGGTGAGGGTCACCTGTACCTCACCATCTGGGCTGCCTTCGCCCTCCACTCGCTCTCCGGGTTCCATGACGAGGTGATCATTTCCCAGGCCGTCGGACGTCTCCTCGTCGGCCTTATCAGATCCACGCCCTCCTCGTCCGTCACACTGCCTCGGAATTACAGCGCAGACAGGGAACGCCTCCATGACGATTCCTTTCTCGTCCCCGCAGGCGTCGACCACTTCGCCTTTCTTCTCTAAGTGCCCCAAGCACTCCTCGTCCTTCACGAGGTCCGGGAGGACTCGTCCTCCACATGCGTCATTTCCCAAAATGACCTGTGCCTCCATCCTGCATCGTCGCACAGAACCCCACTACTAGGGTTTGGCATCCATAATCCGAACTCAGGGTTCCGGTGTAGGGGCATCTGCACTGGGCCTCCCACAGTGTTCACCACTTGCCTCTCCTACAAGGTCTTCTCGTGAACCTCAGGGAACAGGGTTCTGCTCACCAGGGTAAATTCCGCCAGTAATCTCTTAGCATCATTACCGGGATGGGGTCTGCGTCCCCCATCCTTACAGTTCCCTCACGCACGAAGGGTAGCCTGTTTCTTCCTAAGTACGGGTCCATCCCGCACTCCTTCGGCTAACTGATCCTCTACCCG